>APFE030087109.1:214466-243873 GCA_000404065.3 Pinus taeda
CAAAAGTGTTGTTGCACTTTCAACAACAGAAGCAGAGTATGTTGCTGCTACAGAGGCTAGTAAAGAAATGATTTGGTTACAAAGGTTATGGGTGAATTGGGTAAGGAGCATGATATGGGCAAGTTATACAGTGATAGCCAAAGTGCCATTCATCTTGCAAAGAACTCAACATTTCATTCCAGGAAGAAACATATAGCTCAAGTACCATTTCATACGATCAGTGTTGGAAGATGGAGAGTTGAAGCTGGAAAAGATACACACTAGCCAGAACCCTGCACATATGCTAACAAAAGTTGTAACCAGGGAGAAACTGATAATATGCTTAGTTTCAATTGGTCTTCAAGGATGACGATGAAGATGAGAAATAGCCAGGTCCAAAGAGGAGTCATTGTCCAGCAAATGGAGCAGCGGTGGAGTTACTACAATCAGTCTCCAAGTGGGAGATTGTTGGGTGTGGAGCTTGATTATCTTCTATATTGAAAAGTACCACCACATTTGACCCCAGTTTAAAATAGGGGCGGCAACGCCGCCCGTAAAATATTTGCTGCAGGGGGCGTCCAGGGGGGGCGGCTGCGACCTTTGGGATCCCCCCCCTGGCGGGGGGTTTCAGGGGCAGCGCCCCCGAAGCTAAAAACAACTGTAAAATTGCCTTGTAAAAGTATAGTAATTTCTAGTCAATCTGGGCCGTTCATTAGGCAGATGATCTGACGGTAGAACTTATGTTTAATTTTAGGTTTTTTTTTCCCTAGAAGGCAACCCCTCTCTTTGTATGAGGGTATTGTATTTGAGGCTTGAGATAGATGTGTATTCTGTGTGAGCGAGAAACAGAGAGGTGAGACTGTGAGAGAAGACAAAGGATATTACAACGGATTTGCTGTAGGTTGTGTCTCTTCATTTTGCTGGATAATAGAAAGGAAGGATTGGATGTTCGGGGTAAAGGTAGCCCAAACTGGGTGAACCACGTATATCTGTGTCTCTATTGTTTTGTGCGTTTTCTGTGTTTATATTTTTGCAATATTTTATGTGTTCCAATCCTCTGTAATATATATAATATTCTAACATCAACTAGAGGTAACCACTTGACCCATTTTGTTTGTTTATCAGATACAAATAAATGAAGATATCCTTCCAAATATTTGTTCACTATCTTAGTTTTCCCATCAGATTGAGGATGATAAGATAAGCCATGATCTAATTGAGAACGCTGAAAATAAAATAATTCCATCCAAACATTTCCAGTGAAAATGGGGTCTCTATCACTTATAATAATCTTTGGGTTTCCATGTAGATTTTGAATTGTTTCCATAAATCCAATAGCAATTTTACTTGATTTAAATGGATGAGATAATGCACAAAAGTGTGCATACTTGGAAGGTCTATCAATGACTACCATGATGACATTATTTCCTTCAGAATTGGATAAACTTGTGATGAAATTCATTGAGATCTCCTCCCAATGTTGACTTGGAATGTCTAAAGGTTGTAACAAACTTGAGTCTTAATTGTCTCAACTTTATTTTGTTGGCAAACCAAACATTCTGCCAAAAAGTTTTGAATATCAAATCTAAGACCATCCCAAAACAAATTCCTTCTTGACCCTGTGGTAATTTTTTTAAAAATCCCAAGTGCCCTCCTAAGGGAGAGGTGTGTAATTCCAAAAGAATATTTTGTTTGAGTTGGGAATTCTTACAAAGATATAAGCAATCTTTGTACCATAATGAATCAAGTTTCCAACTAAATGTATCATATGTGATGGGATATTGCTACAACTTTTGAATGACTGTCCACAGTTCTTCATCATTCTTCCATGCATCCCTTGCTTAGGTTATCCCATCTGGTTGGATAATAGAAATGGCACAAAAAAATTCTTCCACATCCTCATCCTTTCTTGAGAGTGCACATGCAACAACATTTTGCTTCCCTTTTTTGTAGATGATTTCAAAGTCATAACCCAACATCTTTGTAACCCATTTTTGCTTCTCTTATAAATATAATATTTGTTCCAAAAAGTATTTAAGGCTATCATGATCTATTTTTACCTTGAATTATCTTCCTATTAGGTAATATCTCCATTTCTTTAGTGAATGCAGTATTTTGAACATTTCCTTCTCATAAATAGGTTTGTGCAAATACTTTCCTTTGATTGGATGACTTTCAAAAGCAATGGGTCTTCCTTCTTGCATTAAAATGATACCAATTCCATTTCTTAAGGCATCAGATTCCATAATAAATGTTTTTGTGAAGTCTAGTGTAGCTAAGACTGGTGCTTGGCACATTTTGTCTTTAAGATGTTCAAAGGCCTTAGTTGCTTCTAGAGCCCAAGACAATGCATATTTCTTTAGTAATGTTGTTAGAGGTGCTACTATTCTCCCATAATTATTAATAAACTTGTGATATTACCTTCTCAACTCAAGAAATCATCAAATATGCTTTATGGTTGTGGGGATATTCCATTCCTTAATGGCCTTAATTTTGTTAGGGTCTACCTTAACACCTTCATGGGATATAATATGGCCTAGATATTCCACCTCCTATACTCAAAATAAACATTTGAAGGTTTTTTGCATATTAATTATTTCTCCTCCAATAGTTTGAGCACCATATCAACATGTTGAATATGATCCTTTCAATATTTGTTGTAGATTAGTATATCATCAAAAATTACTAACACAAATTTTCTAAGGAACAGTTTGAAAATGAAATTCATCAATCATTCAAATGTGGAAGGTGCATTGATAAGGCAAAAAGGCATGACCAAAATTTCATAATGACCCTCATAAGTACTAAATGCCATTTTCAGAATGTCTTCAGTCTTCATTCTAATTTTATGATATCCCAAATGAAGATCCAACTTGGTGAAGTAAATTTCTCCATGTAATTCATACAATAATTCATCAATGATAGGAATGAGAAATTTATCATTAATAGTCAGCTTGTTGAGCTCCCTATTATCTGGACACATGTGCCATGATCCATCCTTCTTCTGCACCAATACTACTGGAGGAGAGAAAGAACTTTGAATAGGTTGAATTTTATTGGCCTTTAGCATTTCCACAACCATACATTCAATTTCACTCTTTTGGGCATAAGGATAATTGTAAGGCCTGATGTTTGGAGGAACACTTCCTGGAATTAACTGAATAACATGATCATGATCACGAATAGGTGAGAGGCTATTGGGAGTCTCAAATACCTTGGAATGATTTTCCAAGACTTTTTAGAGATCTGGAGAAATAGATGATTTCAATGTTTAAACCTCTAGTGAGAATAGTTGTGCAATTACGCCTTGTTGTTATTTATTTAGAAGATTTTTCATGCCATTAGAACTAGTTATCTTTCCTAGTTTCCCTACTATACCCCTTAATTCAACTTCCTTTCCTTGCAAGAAAATTCAAGAAACGTTCTTGAAAATTAAAATCTATTACACCCAAAGATTGTAACCATTGGACTCCCAGTACAACATCAACACCACCCATTGGAATGGAAAGCATTGGACTATTAAATAAATATTACCCCATAGTTAGCTTGATATTATGGCACTTTCTAGAACAATTTATAGTTCCTCCATTTTCAACCATCACTTGACACTTTGGTATTGGATATAGGAAGAAATTCAATTCCTTGGCTATTACAATGAATAAAATTATGGGTACTACCCGAATCAATCAACACTATTACCTTTTTCTTCATGATTTGTCCATCTATCTTAAGAGTTTGAGTGGTAATTCCTAACAATGCATTATAAGATATGGTCAGATTCGTTTCTTCTTTCTCAGGGGTTGGTTCTTGGTGTATACCTTATCTTCTTATTTTGACATTTCTTGTTCCTTTTCTTCCTCCTCTTCACAATCTATGTAAAATAATTTCTTCTTAGGACACTTAATATGACCTTCAGTGTATTTTCTATCACAACTGTAACAAAGCCTTTTTATCTTTTTTATTCCAATTTTTGTGGTGTCAACCTTGTAGGTTGTGGAAGGCTAGGAGCAACACTTACATCTTTGTAGTTGTGAGTGGTAGACTTCCTTGTTGCCATAATTTTGTTTTCAAATTTTCTTACCACCCTGAATGCCTTCTCCAATGAACCAGGTTCCTAAAGGTGAACCTCATGTTGGATGCTATCCTTTAAATTCCCTATGAATATGTCAATCCTATGCTCCTCTGGAATACAATTTACCCTTATATTCAATTTTTGGAAGTCCTCATTGTGCTCCACCATTGAACCCTTTTGTTTGAGATTTATCAATTGGCTAAAGAAGGTGTTGTTATCTGTATCCTCATAATGTGCTATCATTTCCTTCGTAAAAATGAATCAAGTGATAAGTGGTTTATGAGAACAAATCCATCAATACCATACAAACTGATTTTGTTCTAAATATAAAGATGTAATGCGTGCCTTTTGTGTGTTCAACACATCATGTAGATCAAATAATTTCTCCATCTGTAGTATCCATGTCAGCAGATCCTTGCCATCAAAATTCCTCATATCAATATTTGGAATGTGGTTAGTCTTCAACCCACTATTTGAGTCTCTAAAATCATAATTTGTATTACTTTTATCCTCATCATCATTTTCGTGGAGTACTTTGTCACCACTAGGAAGCATTTTTTGTAGCAATATTGTTACACCTTCCTTCAAACCTTTGAGATCCCTTTTCAAATATGTTTTTAAACCATCCTTCAAACCTTCCATATTGACATTCATCATTTGTTCCATGTTAGATTTCAACCCATCCATTATAGCTTCTAGTTCGTTTTTGGTTACTATTTGTGAGAGTGAAATTTGTTGCACTTGATCTCACAATTTTTATATATCATGTTGCATATCTTCCTCTTCTTCATGTGTCATAGAATATATTTATGGTTTCTTACTAGGTGTGTCCATTTTTTCGTTTCGAGGCATTTTTAAATCAAACAATGATATCTATGCTTCACTATGCCCCTTGAATCACTTCAAACTGATTTTCAAACAAAAGTTATGTAAAATTTAAAAAATACACTTTTTTCTTGCTTTTTAGGAGCTAGATATTGTAGTTGTTGTATCTCTGTAATTGTGAATCTCCAAGATCTGAAATTCCATAATCTAGTATCCCTATATATCTTCTTTCCAACCCAACAAGTCAATCCATGATTGGATTCTTAAATAAATAATTATTCCCAATCTCCCATGATGACCGGATTGTGGACTGGTTCAGTAGTGTGAACTTGTACGGAGTTCTACATGTCACTATTTCGCCCTTCATCCCTGAAAATCATACCCAAAATACTAAAGGTTTTCCTATTTCTATCACTTTTTATGAAATTCAATTCTGATGTTCAGAGAGAAAGTTATGATGCTTTTCCCTAGGTAACCTGTTTGAGATGAAATTATGGAGCGTGCAAAAACCCTAACTTCCTCATATAATATCTTTGAAAATATAGCGACAATAGATCTGAAATTCATACACAAATTTCACCAAGAGTTCAGATCCAGGTGGTTGTAATTTCAACTTTTGAAGCTTTGTAGAAAAAAAGTTATAGCGAAAATTCCATGATGACCTATTTGAAACAATGAAACCCTATAATCCAAGTCTTTGATACCAAATGTTATGCAACCAGCTCACAAATAGATAGGTCAACGACTTTAAAATTATCCTCTTCGAGGGATAAAGCTTATTTACATTACATAAATGAACACAATTATTCAATGCTATAAATGAAAAGGTGTCCTTTTTATATATAAGAGTATAAGTGGTCACAATATAATCAAAGCCTACATAACAAAAATAATATAAGAGAACAACAATAACAATAGTGGGCTTCTATGGGGCACAAATAACAATATGGGGACTACATGATCACAATAATAACAATATTGGGACTAAATGGGCGCAACAATAACAATAATGGGGCTACAGTAACAATAACAACAAGGGGATACACTAGTATTATAGGGACCTAACACTTGTTTTCACATCTATAGTTTAGAAGGATGCCATGTTAGTCCCTATTATTCAAGGATAAGGGGCTAGACACGTGATTATGATGCAAAAGACTCTAGAAGAGCCTATATTGTAGCTCTAGTTAAGAGTTGATCTAGTTAAAAATAACCACTAGTAGGCTATCAGACTGTGTTATGATTGAGCCACTAGGAGAAAGAGGCATTCCATTCTTTCGAGAGCATTTTTTTTCATAGCTGAGAAAATATATCTAAGAGAGATAGGAGATGGAGCACACAAAGAGGATCTGAGCACTATAGCATCCCACAGGCCACATACATTATTTCTTTGTATGTGCATCAATATTTCTAGATAGAAAAAGAGACATTAGGGGAATTTTGAGGTCTAATAATGGGCCTCCTAAGAAAAATTTACAACAAAAATAAACTTTATAAGAACCAATAGGATTCAAGATGATGATGTCAACCATGGGGGATGATTCACCATTTTTGGAGTAAAAAGGCAAAAAGCTTAAAAATTAATAAAATAATAAAACTACATTTTCAACTCAAATTTTCAACTTATCTCCTTAAGGTTTTACTCAAATTTTGAGTGAGAGTACTCGTTGGATGAAAAATTTAATTCATCATCCAAGGAGTACCCATCTTGCATACTTTCAATGGACCTTACTACATGAAAAATGAGAAATACATGCAAAACATGATTGCAATCACGTTTTGCATGTATTTCTCATTTTTCGTGTAGTAGGATCCATTGAAAGTATGCAACATGGGCACTCCTTGGATGAGGAATCAAATTTTGCATCCAACAAGTGTTGTCACTCGAAATTTGAGTAAACCAATAGGGAGATTAGTTGCAAATATATATTTTTTCTTTTTTTTCCCTTTAAAATTTGATGATGTAATCTAGTATTATTTTATTATCTCCACTATTATTTTATAATTTTCTAAGGAGGCCCATTTTAGACCTCAAAAATACCCTAATGGCGAAGCGACCTCACCTTCCAGTTGGGTTTTCTTCATAAGAGTTTCCCAGAGAGCATATATTGTGTCTTCTGTGTGTGTTTGTGTGTGTGTGTGTGTTTGTTTTCTCTAGTTTTCTGCATAATTTTCATTCGCATGCATGCACTAATTGCATTTAAATATAAAAATCTTAAAGTTTAATAAAACTATAATAATGTAGAATCTTTGGTTTTTAATATAATATTATCAGATTTGTTGTGATGAACTGTCTAGTGGAATATCCATGGTAGTTTATGGATCAATTCCAATAAAACTCCTTATCTTTGCCAACACGACAAAAAATGGTAATGCAATTTTAGCAAAAAAGTCTATAAATCACATGTAATACGATGCCTTTCTTAGAAAATTGTGTATCTCTTTTTCTGTTTTAGGAGTGGGAACTTTTAAAATTACCTCTAACTTTACTAGATCCACTTCAATACCTGCAATAGAAAGACAATTCCCTAGAACAATACCCTTAGCCATCATCATATGGTATTTCTCAGTGGTAAGACAAATATGGGTTTGAATGCAATGCTCAAGTAAATTTTCAATGCTTTTTAAGGCTTCATCAAATTCATTCCCATAGGGTGTGAAATCATCCATCAAAATTTCTAGAAATTCATTAACCATGTCAACAAAAATTCCAAATACTTCCTGTTGAAAGGTTGCAGGTGCGTTACACAATCCAAAAGGTAAGTCCTTGTAAGCATAAGTACCCCAGGGGGAAGTAAAGGTGGTTTTATCCTGGTATTCAGGGGAAATATGAATCTGATTATAATCACTGAACTTGTCCAGGAAAGAAAAGAACTTCTTACCAAATAGAGTATCTAGGACTTGATCAATGGAAGGTAATGGAAAATGGTCTTTTTGAGTGGCTTTTTTTAATTCCCTGTAGTCTACACATATTCTCCACTTCCCATTTTTCTGAGAAACAACTATTGAAATTGTAGCAATAAAATGCTTCATTTGACTTATGTCTTAGTCAAATGGAGAAATTTGATTTTCCACATCAGCAAGATGAGTTAGATTGTAATTAGTTGAAGTGACATGGCCTTGTCTACTAGTTAAGTCAGTAAATTTGAGTTACGGGATAGAAGTAGAGTTGTGCATTGATTGCTAACAGTTAGAAATCTAGTTGAGTTATTGTTATTTGAACTTATTTAATTGAGCTCTAGTCATTAGTTGAGTCAGTTGAAGGTCAGTTGAGTAGTTATGACTATTTTTAACTCATTGATCTCTCAGTTAGCTAGTCAATCAACTAAAAATAGACCCAAGCATGCATGGAATTTGAACTCCCTAATTGAGTGGATGGAAAAAGCACATTTGCATTTATAGTTGTATATTTTTGAGTGTACAATGATTTTTCACTGAGCAGGTGATCAATTCCCCTTGTATTTATGCAAGGAAATAAGGGATTTCCCTATTATTTAGGAGCTTAATTCCTCTAGGACTGCGCAAGGAAATAGGAGGTTGGCTGAGGATTGAATTGGATAAGTTTTGGCCAGAGTAGGTCAAGAAGTAGGGGATAAATTTTAAATTCTAGGGTGTTCTTCAAAGTTGAAGCAAGAAATTGTAATTGTTTCTCTTTCTCATCTGAATTAATGTAAAGAAGTGAAGGGGATTTTCTAGTTTGGGTTTCCCTATAAATCATCGTGTTCCTTATGTTTTGATGCTTTCATGTCTTTCCATGTGTTTCTATATTGTGTTTCCATTTCCACATAATAGTATAAACACATTTTGTCTCTTGATTTCAGTTCCATTTTATTAGCAGCAACAAATCTCTTGCAATTTCTACATGGTATCAAAGCTACAAAAGACTATATAGAAACCTTGTTCCAAATATTCTCTTAGAATTTTTTCGATTTGCATAGTTTGTGGTGAAGATTCTCTTCAGTGTAGGAAAAACTTCTTTCAGTGGATTGATACTTGAGCATGCATTGGAGGGCACCTCGATTTTTTGTGCTTGGAAATACACGATGCAAGTTGTCTTGGATGATATTGGAGTATGGGAATATAAATGAACTAATATTGCAAAACTAGTAGCACCAAATGCATGAGAACTTAGTGGAAGAAAGTCACAACAACAACCAAGAGGATTATTCTGGGGGTGACAGAGATCATGTGTTTTCAAAATTGGATGGAAAGGGGACTCCTTTTTCAATGTGGAAAACTCTAATAGATATATTCCATAGTAGAAATGATGCTAGGAAATTGGTATTGCGAGATAAACTCAAGAGCATTCAAATGCATAAAATTGAAAGAATTCCTCAATACATATCCATATTCACTCAGGTTCGAGATGAACTTGGAGGAGTAGGAGAAAATGTGCCAGCATCTAAACTTTTGAGCTTAGAACTCCTTAGCCTTTCGAAATCTTGGCACAACTATCATGGTTCAGTTAATGGAAGAGACAAGCTACCATATTGGGAGATACTTTGGTTTTATTTGGTGTAGGAGGATATTAGAAGAAACACTAGAGATGGCATCACATCCATACCTGATGAGGAAGACTATTCTCTAGTTGGAAAAGGAAAGAATGCCAAAGTCAAGAAGGCCCTAGTGGAGGAAGAATCCAACCAAAACCATGGCAAGAAGAAAGACCTCAGTAAGATTAAATTCTTTACCTTCCATGAGTATGGAAACTATGCAACTAAGTGCCCACACAAGAAATAAAATAAGGAGTCTTCATGAGGAGTAGGAAGAGATTCTCTTACATCACAATTCAATTTGGATTTCAACCTCATTGCTTGCATGGAAAGCATAGTAAGAGAGAGTGAGTGGTACCGAGATTTTTGTGCTTCATATCATATGACAGGAAGTAAGGATTTCTTCAGTATCCTAGAGGAGAAGTACTTACAGTTATACGTAAAACTTAGAGATGATGGAAGGTATAGTATCAAAGGGATCGAAACTATCAATATTAAGAGGGAGTTGGGTTCCCATCTTCACTTGAAGGATGTAATGTATGTGCTTGGTCTGAAGAAAAATCTAGCTTTTGTAGCTATACTTGAAGACTGTGGATATGATGTGATGTTCAGTAAGGGAAAATCTTATTTGAAGCATATCATTACTAGACAAATAAAACACATTGTTGTTAAAAATAAAAATCTCTACAAGATAGAGGTGGATTTTTCCATGCATGCAACTATACCTCTAGGGGTGAGGAGGGGTGATGTAGAGCCCTAATCGTAGAGTTGAAAAGATTTGGGCAGGGTCCACATGAGAGAAGAAAAAATTGCAATATACTCTTCTCATGGATAATTAACCTTGCTACGGGACCCTACAATATTCAGTAGCAAAAGGATCAGTGTAAGTTGATGCAATCAAATCTTGAGTGACAGTTGCAAGCTAGTAGCAGTCAAAGACTCAAGGAACATTTGCAACTCAGAGACACAATTGATCCAGTATTTTGAATGCTTCTTAGTTAGATTTTTTGCAGTAGCAACAACAATATTGAGAGGCAGTGTTGTTACAATACATTCCACTGGAGCAAGATTGGGATTGTGAAAAATCCTTTTCTTGCTAAGAGGGAGTGTTGAAATTGTAGCAAGAAAAGGCTTCATTTGACTTGTGCCTTAGTTCAATGGAGAAACTTGATTTTCCACATCAGTAGGATGACTTGGGTTTTAGTGAGTTGAAGTGACATGGCCTTGTCTACTAGTTAAGTCAATAAATTCAAGTTATAGGCTAGAAGTAGAGTTGTGCATGGTTCAATTGCTAAAATTTATCAATCTAGTTGAGTTATTGTTATTTGAACTCAGTTAGCTGCTCTTTTCATTAGTTGATTCTGTTGAAGTCCAATTGCATAGTTATGATTGTTGTTAACTCACTGATCTCTCAATTAGCTAGTCAATCAACTAAAACTAGACCTAGTCATGCATGGAATTTGAATTGTCTAGTTGAGTAGATGGAAATGGAAGATTTGTATTTATAATTGTATACTATTGAGTGTACAATGCTTTTTCACTGAGCAAGTGATCAATTCCCCTTGGATTTGTGCAAGGAAATAGGGAATTTCCCTATTATTTAGGAGCTTAATTCCTCTAGTATTGCACAAGGAAATATGAGGTTGGATGAGGATTGAATTGGCTAAGTGTTGGCCAGAGAAGGCTAGTAAGTTAGAGATTAGAGTGTAGGGTGTGCTTCAGATTTGAAGAAAGACATTGTAATTATTTATCTTTCTCATCTGAATTAATTTAAAGTGGTGGAGGGGTTTTCCCAATTGGGTTCCCTTGTAAATTATTGTTTTCCTTGTGTTTTGATGGTTGCATGTCATGACATGCATTTCTATATTGTGTTTTCCTTTCCGTAGAAGAGTAAAATAATTTTTTGTCTCTAGACTTCAGTTCAATTTCATTAGCAGTAGCAAATTTATCGCAATTTCTACAATTCCAACTAGTGGAGATACCCACTGACTATCTGAAATAAGATGGATGAAATCTACCTCTAATTTTTTTTAGATTTCTTCTTTTACAACTTTCAAAGTTGGATCCATTCTTCATTGAGGTTTCCTAATAGGTCAATATCCTTCCTTTAAATAAATATTATGTGCTAATAAAGTAGGATGAATTCCCTTCATGTCTTTGTAACCCCATGCAAAAGATTCATTATATTTTCTAATTAGCAACACTAAGTTTTCTCCTTGTTCAATAGATAAATTAGGATTAACATCAAGGGTTTTTCTGGGCTCATTTTATACTAGTACACTTTTAAGACCAAAGGTAGTAGTTATATCATGTGTAAAAATTTCATCAAAATTCTTCCTCATTAGACTTATCTATTGCAACATTTAACAACTAGGATGTACAAAGTATAAAAATAGAAGGGTCAGTAATAAAATTATTGATGACATCATCTTCAATCTCAATTTTAAATTGCAAACATTTACTTATGGCGAGTACTAGATGAGCATCCATTTTTTCCAACTCAAATTTTGATTTTGGAGGGTTTTTAAATTCATAGCTAGGTTTGGTAGGGGGACAAAGGACAAGTTTTTTGGTATTATATCCATCCGAGATAGGCACACATCTAGATCTACATCCTATATAAGCATCAACATTTTCCAACCGTGGTCTTCCTAAAATCAAAGGGTATCCACCCAAACATGTTTTTGTCTAAAGCACCATGAATTCCATTGGGTACTGCCAAGAATCAAATGAGAATATAATGTCTTCTAATATCCCTCAGGTATGGTTTTAGACCTCTCTGTTAACTCTAAAACAATAGGGGTTGGTATTAGATTAATAAGCCCAAGTAGTTCCACTGCCTCCTTATTTATTATATTGATGGAAACCCCTAAATCATTCCAAGTATTAGCAAGGGTTGTTCCACCAATGTGAATAGTCACATGGGGATTCCTAGTGTCCTCATACTTGATAGGCACATTATTTACCAATATTAAATAAGATAATTTAACAATAACACACATAGCAGGATGGTACCTAGGTTTTCTACCTGGATTTTTATGACACGATTCCTTAACTATTTTACGATAAATGGGAACATCCCAAATTGCTTGAAGGAAAGGAATTTGAAGACGCAAATTCGTCAACTCTGTTAGAAAGTTGAATTTAACTTGGAGAACACTTCTATATTATAATTTATTATTATATTAAAATTCTTTATTTATATTTTATAATATTTGAAATGTTATATTTAAAAAGAAACATTCTAGTTAGTTAATTTTTTCATTTATTGTTGGACCAAAAATAATAATAATTATAGTAATTTTGACTAGATGTTTTTTAATGTTTTTAATTCTTTATGATTTTTTGGAGTTCATTGTTGCATATCTACTATAATTATGTAATTTTTTATCTCACTATTCATGTTTCTCCTAATGATGAACCTCAATATGGTTTTGAAACACATCGATCCTAAAACAATGATGTGATTTTTCTAGAAGAGTTTTGCCTTAATCATGAATCACAAAAGCATCAATTCTAACATTTTTGGCCTCAGTTAGTCTTTCAAGATAAGGAGTGCTAAAAAAAAATTTCACTTCCGGTAGTTGTTACAAGTTTCGTAGCTGGGGAAACATCTGTTGTTACAACAATGTTAGTTGTTATAAGAGCACTGCTAACTATTACAATCTCATCCACTGTTTCAACACTATGTATGTCTCTCGATGTTACAGTATTTTGTTTTCCTACAAAACCTTTGATCACATATCCTCCCCATAGTAATTTTTCTTCCTCATTTTCTATTATGACATGGGGAAGAGAGGGGGTTACTATCCTACATAAGCAAAGTTGAATCTCATTACATTCTACTGGTGAAATGTAGTAAGTAGGAAAAAATCAATATTCTACTCACTGTATTGTATTATTATTAGTGTTAGGATTGGGTTGTGCAGGAAATTGAGGGTGCAAAGAAGGGACACTCATAGGAATATTGGAAGGGAGTTGTAATTTCTATTGCACTGGTAATTGAGTAAGCGTCTGGTTTGAAAGAGCAAGTCCACGCCAAGGTTGAGGCCATGAAGAGATAGGCCATTGGGGCGAAGGCATATGATATTGAACCAGAGAGGTTATGGGGCTACCATGAAATTTCTAGATATTAAAACTATTGGGGTGGATGTTGAACATTATATACATTAGACAAAGAATTAAAAGGAGAAAAAGAGTCTTGCATCATACCTAGTGGTCTAAATTACCAAGGAATTTTAGATCCATCAATTTAGGCTACTTCAAAATCTTCCCCTACTTATTTATAAATTGACTTTAGTCTAGGTAGTGAAGGCAATTGATCAATGCAATGATCACGTTCACATATAGTGCAACTATTAAGTAGGTGTTCCCTCAAGCGATACTTCTTTTCACATTGAGAGCAGAAAATAGCCATTGTTTGCTAAACGTCTCTTTATTTTTTATTTGCTTGTAATACATCCAACTGAAAATACATTTAACTCATGATGTCGGTTTTAAAGTTCTCCAACAAATATTCAATATATGCATGGGTTGCTCCAGTATTTGCTAACTTCAAAAACTTGGCAGAGGTATCATGTGTCATGGTCTAATTTCTAATATATCCTCCGGATATCCTTCAACAAAGATGAACTATGTCATAATATGACTCCTTAGATATATTCCTTGTTGGAAATAATACTGAGAGGGGGGTGAATCAATATTATCAGATCTATAATTTTATTTCCCAAATAGATTTATATATTCTACTTCAGTGAAGTGAATTAGCGTGCACACACGATTGTACTTAAAGCAACCAACGTATATGCAGAGAACTTTTGATTTAGACAATTTATCATGTATTGAGCTTAAACCACTATATCAAAGATTTATTAGATAGTGCAGTAAAAGAAGAATAAAGAATCACACATAAGCAACACACATGAACATCAAGATATAAGGTGGAAACCTAATGTGGGTAAAAACCACCTACTGCTATCGTCTCTGTCTTCTTTTTAATAATAATAAAATATGTTTACAATCTTGTACTAGTGCAGACTCATACCAGTACATAGGCACCCACCTGTAGAAGGCTACAACCTTCTCTCATTCTCCAGTTACTACTGGAAGGGAGCTACAACCCCCTAGCTCTTGTACTAGCCAATATGTTTACTAGTACATAGGTGCCAACCTACATAAAACTCCACTCTTCCACCAGGGACCACATTTCATGAATTTTCAGGTTGGATACTCCTAGAAAACAACACCACAATCTGAAAGCCACGTTTCATCCAATTTTCATGCTGGACCCATCAACAACATTGAAACTTAGAAAATCATAACTGCAATACAACCATCAAATACATTTGCATCAACCAATAATTGAAACTCAATCATCACCTTTTGAATCAACCACAACAAAATCAATCAATCACTTGACAACCCATCATCATTGAAGAAAATCACAATCAATCAATCTGATTATTCAGAACACTGTCAGCAGAATATAGTCACCAGAACACAAATCAGAACCCAGAACTCCACAATAACAAATAGAAACAACTGATACTTTAAACATCATACTTCATAAGGTATACGCTACTTTCATGTGTTGAACCAACATGTATACACACTTTTACCAAAGGGAACCAACGTACAGAACTGTAAATTCAAATTTATGATGTATACACTACTTTGATATGTTGAACCAGCATGTATACACTCTTTTACTAAAGAGAACCTGCATACAGATCTATAAATGCTAACTTAAAACATCACAACTATTACAAACTTCAGTCATACACAGATCATCACATTTAGAGAATAAAACATGTGTCATTATTTAGATTTGGACTGTTCAAGATCAAACCACATAATGATACTACTCTTAAGCCTTTATGATCCTGGTCCATCAACCTTCATCAACCACAGAGGTGCATCCTTAGATCAGATCATGCAAACCATCAGAAGCTCATTAACTTGCATATATGGTCCAACACTTGATAAGATATCCGAATCCTTGCACACCTATGGCCTAATGATCTTCTCCCCCTTATATAGTTTTAGGCCTTTCTCAATACCATGGACCAAAACTACGTAGGACCAATACCTTGGACCAAATACCTCAGACGAATCAAATACCTTGGACCAAGAAATACCTTGGACCAAAAAACTTTTGGTTTTCCAAGATACATGCACTTTTCCTTCTGTGAAAGTGCATGTGTACATATATGCTCCTTTTGTTAAGTAAACCCGCGTGTATATGCAGCTTGGACAAGGTGAACCTGCGTATATGTCACTTTCTTCATTCTTTGGAGTCTGATATGTAATTCTTTGTTGTTGACCTGCTACACTGTGATCTTTCATTTGAGTGAGTTTCCATCAAGGAAAACACCTGTATCATAATGCCAACAATCTGCCCCTTTGGACTTGATGGCAACAACAACACCAAGTCACTCTCCCCCTTTGACATCAAGGGCAAAGGGTGGACCAAGATATTTTCTCCCCTTGACATACATTATGTTGTTCATGCTTCCCCTGGGTACATGTTGAATTCTCTAATTGAGCTCCCATTTTGTACATGCTGAGATGCATTGAAACTATCCATGCTCCCCCTGAGCACAAGCAGAGTCTGCAAAAAATATTTTCTAAAAGGATAACATGACTTTATAATTTAACTATGTGAGGATGACCTTCCTATCACCAATGACTCATACATACATCCATCTCCCAACCAAGTGGGGATATACCAAATTTGACTCATCCATCCAACCCAGTGGGGATATACCAATTGTTTATACATGACAGAAACAATAAATATTACATCATCCATCCCATGTAAAGTGGGGATACAAATTACATCATTTGTTCAAGAGGACTCATTCAAATGTATGAGAAGACATATCACACCCTAGACTTTTACATGACTTAAGCAACAAAAGGTATAAATATCTGAGACCATAGCTGGACTTAGCAACCATAATGCCAACAATGCAGAATGCGAGTGAAGGTTATTGCTCGCCTCGAACCTATGCTACCTGTGCATTGTTAACAAGTTAATGATCAAGGCATCTTTGTCAGTTAGATAAATATTAATGAGCAGATCATATCAATAGACTGTGATCATCAACATCAGATAGAGCACCCATATCAGAGCCTACACCAATGTTTTTCTTGTCTGAAAACATATACACTCCTTGTCCCATAGAAACCCACGTGTGTACGCGAAACGACTTCATGAAACACGCTTATAATAACCTTTCTCTGAAAAAATTAGATTTAACAGTAGGATGATGTAGCAACTACTACTAGCTTTTGTCTGAGATATTCAAATGTTTCTCTTGGTAGTGGTTTAGTGAATATATTAACAACCTATTCTTTGGGGGGAACATAGTCCAATTTGACTTTTTGTTCAAGCACTTGTTCGTGTAGAAAATGGTATTTGATGGGTATGTGCTTGGTCTTGGAGTGCATGACTGGATTCTTTGAAATACTGATGACACTTGTATTATCACATAGAATGGAGGTGGGTGGGGTATATGTGATCTGAATGTTGTGCAATGTTTGCATCATCCAAAGTAGTTGTGTGCAGCAAGATGTAGCAACCACATATTCACCTTCAGCTATAGATAAATCAATTGAAATTTGTTTCTTGTTGAACCAAGACACTAACCTAGAACCCATATAGAATGCACCACCACTAGTGATTTTTCTGTCATCAATACTTCCTACCCAATCTGCATCTGTATACGCATGAAGAGTAAGATCTGTATCTCTAGGATACCATAAACCAAAGTCCTGAGTTCCTTGAAGATATTTGAAAATTATTTTGAGTGCCTAAAGGTGTGATTCCTTTGGATTTTCTTGGAATCTTCCAACTATTCCTACTGCATGCATGATGTCAGGTCGAGTCCCTAGTAGACTGCCAGTCATGGATATGTAAGTCAGTTGATGTATTGCTATTGATTCATAATTTGAGCTGAGATTGCATCCTGTTACCGTTCGGGTACATACATGTTTATAATCTTCCATTCCGTACCTTTTCAAGATCTGTTTGAGATATTTGGTTTATGAAAGAAAAATACCATCTTTATTTTGTTGAACTTGTAGACCAAGAAAATAGGTCAGTTAACCAAGCAAGGACATTTCAAATTCTTGTTGCATTACTGAAGCAAAATTCTGATGCATGGATTCTTCATGGCTACCAAAAATGATATCATCAACATAAACAATGATAATTAGCAATTTATTAGTTTCAATCTTTGTACATAGATTTCTATTTGTTGAACCTTTTATAAAACCTTGTTGGTGTAGATATTTGTCAAGGTGGTAATACTAGGCCCTTGGAGCTTGTTTCAGACCATAAAGGGCTCTTTTGAGCGTGCATACAAGTTTTGCATCATTTCCAAGAATGAATCCTTCTGGTTGTTCAATATAAAATTCTTCTTCTAAATCTCCATTCACGAAGGTTGAGTTTACATCCATTTGGTATACTTCAAATTTCTGAAAGTTAGAAAGAGCAAGAAACATCTTTACGGCTTCAAGTTTGGCAAAATGTGAAAAAAATTCTTCAAAATCTATACCTTCTTGTTGAGCATACCCTTTACAAACAAGTCTAGCCTTGTTTCTAATGACTTCTCCATTTTCATTTAGCTTGTTTTTGAATATCCATTTAGTTCCTATAATATTTTTATCATGAGGTCTAGGAACTAATTCCCAAGTATCATTTTTTTCAATTTTCTCAAGTTCTTCATCCATGGCCTTGACCGAACATTCATCTTTGCATACTTATTTTACATTTTGAGGTTCGGTGGAGGATATTAATGCTAGATAGCTTGAGGTCCCTATAATAGTTCTTCTTGTTTGTACACTTGCCTCTTTTTCCCCTAAAATTTGAGTTTCTGGATGATTTTTTAGAACATACCTGGATGGAATCTTTTCTTCTACCATTATCTCTTCTTCTGGTGCTTCATTGGTTTCTTCTTCATTATGATTTTAGCTTGACGTGGGAAAATAATCCCCATCTTCTTCATGGTCATAATCTTCTATTGATTTTATCTTTTTTGGATTTTTGCATGTTTCATCAACTACAACATCAATGCTTTCAACAATTTTTCCAAGTCTTTTATTATAACATTTATAGCCTTTACTTCTAGAAGAATAACCAAGAAGAATACCTTCATCTGCTCTGGGCTCAAACTTACCAAGTTTTTCATCAATTCTTTTGATATAACATTTGCTTCCAAAAAATTTAAAGTACTTTACAGTAGGAGTCTTACCATACCAAAGTTCATGTGGAATTTGAGTGCTATTTACCCGAACATTTGCTTGGTTGAGAATAGTTACGACGGCGAATGTAGATTCACCCTAGAAGGTTGTAGGAGTTCCAGATTCATCTAGCATAGCTCAAGCCATTTGTTGAACAATCTTGTTCATTCTTTCTACCACTCCATTTTGCTGAGGAGTCCTTGTGGTGGAGAATTGCCTTTTTATTCCACATTGTTCACAAAAGTCAAAGAATTCATTGAGGTAAATTTCCCTCCTTGATCATATTTGAGGCATTTGATTTTTAGATCTAATTCATTTTCAACCAAAGCTTTGAAGGCTTGGAACTTTTCAAATGCTTCATATTTATGCTTTAGAAGATCTATTCAACACCTTCTGGAAATATTATCAATGAACAAAATAAAGTATTCTTCTCCACGAGGTGACTTTTTCCTTGATGGTCCTCATAAATCAGTATGGACAAGTTCAAGAGGCTTACTAGCTGACCCTTTTTTTTTAATGAAGTGAGCTCTGGTTTGCTTACCGATTTGACATGGTTTGCATATTGTATCTTTAGGGATGCTGATATCTGGAAGATCACGAACAACCCTAAATCTGAATGCTTTTCCTATTTGAGAAAATCTTAGATGTCCCAATCTTCTATGCCACAACTAGTTTTCATCATTTTTTCTTCGATAACACTGTTTTTGTCCTCCCTTGAGTGTGTATAAGTTGTTTGGAGTTCTTATACCTTTGATCGTGGTCTCTCCTGTATCAAGCTCATGAACAACACATCTGTTTGATCGAAACACCACTTCATTTCCTTGATCACACATTTGACCGACACTCAACAGGTTATGCTTTAAACTATCTACTTACATAACATTTTCAGATTTAACCTTTTCTTTCAAGAAAACAGAGCCTTTGCCTTTTATGACAGCAGGAGTGTTGTTTCCAAATGAGACATTCTTTTCCTTTTCTAAGGCATTATATGAGTGAAGTTTTTCTTTGTCATCTGTCATGTGTTTTGACCAACCATTGTCAATGTACCACTTATTTTCTTGTCTTTCTGCATACAAGGCTATACCACACCTTTCTGTTTGTGATTATTTCCTTCTCCATATCTTGGGATTTAATGGAGTTTGATCCTTTTGAGATGTTTGCCGAAATTTTCTCCTACATTCAGATTCTTCATGACTAAAGCTGTTATAGATTGAGCATTCTATTTCATTTTCAAGAAGAGAAAAGTTATCATAGGAACTTTTCTTGATCCCTGTCACATTCCTTTGATTTCATGCTTCTCTAGTCATGATGGTTTTGTAAGAAACACATTGAGTAGTGTTGTGTCCAAAATTATGACATGAAAAACATTGCCCATTAAAGAAGTTCCTACGATTATCGAATAGATTGACTTGGTGATTGTAGTTTCTATTCATATTCATCTTTGGAGCAAATTGAGTATGATTTACTTGAGGTTGGTTGTGGCTTCTATTCATCCTTTGAGTAAATTGAGTCTGATTTGCCTGGTGATTTGCTTTATTCCTTTGCTGACAATTTTCATACTGTTCACTAGTCTTTGCTACATCAAGATAGCTTTTAGTGGAGGTTGACGACTTCTGTGATTGAGATGCTTCTTCAGTATATCCAAGACCTGTCTTTATCAAAGGAGAATGCTGCACTTTTATAATTTCATTTAAATTTTATGATCCTTTAGCAAATCTAATATCGAGAGATTTTGTTTTCTCAAGATCCTTTCTTAGACCCACAATTTCACTTTCTAGTTTTTCATTGTGTTTTTGTTTTCAAAAAGATGGTATGTCAAAGTATCTATAATCATATTCTTTTCTTCTAAACATATTTTGAGTTTAGAGATTTCTTCATGGAGGTCATCTTCTTCTAAAGCATCCCAAAAATTATCATCGTCATAAGCCATTAGAAGTCTATAATCATTAGTATTTTCATCTTCATCACTATTTGATAAACCATCGCTATCTTCATGAGTACAGTAACTCCTTTTATTTACAACTTGTTTTCTATTCCATTTTTTTTATTCCTTCCCTTTTTCATATTTATCTTTATGAGGACATTTGGAAGCATAATGACTGCCTCTGCCATAGGCAAAGCATTTGAAGGGTAGCTTATCTCTAAATCTTCCAGAACCTCGTTGAAGCTTCTTGACAAAGTTTACCTCATCTTATTCTTCTGAAATATGTCCTGATTGATTGTGTTCTTCCTTTCCTTTTGCTAAAGCTTTAAATGTGGCTTCTCTCATATATGATGGTCCTCCTTTTCTCATCTCAATGGCAGTTAAGATTCTATCAAGTTGTGTCATAGTGATAGTCTGCAGATCTTGTTTTTCTTCTATGGCAGACACTTTTGACTCAAATTTAGCAGAGAAGGCTCTCAAAACTTTCTCAACTAAGGTAACTTCCTTTATTTCTTCACCCAGATTATTCATACAATTAACAACCTCATCTATACGTAAGAAGTAACTAGCTATACATTCATCACTATGCATCTTAAGAGTTTCATACTAAATTCTGAGAGTTTGAAGCTTAGCACGTTTTACCTGAGAGTCTCTTTCATAGCTCAGAATGATTTTGTCCCATATTTCTTTGGCTGATTTGAGCTGCATGACTTTGATAAATTCTGAATGTAATAGACTTCCCAATAAAGTATTGACTACTCTGGAATTGGTTCATATTGCTTTTTACCTGTCATATCTATAGGAATTTCTATTGGAAATGTATATCCTCCTTCCACAATTTCCCAGATCTCCATTCCAAGTGATTGTAGATAGGTTGTGGTTCTTATTTTCCAATAAACAAAATTTCTCCCATCAAAGATTGGTGGTCTGATGGATCCCACGCTTTCTTGGTTACTCATGGTGATGGATCTCCCTTCAACCGATCAAGCTTCTTCTGAAGGACTTGGCTCTAATACCAATTGTTGGAAATAATACTGAGAGGGGGTAAGTCAGTATTATCAGATCTATAATTTTATTTCACAAACATATTTATATACGCTACTTCAGTGAAGTGAACTAGTGTGTACACACGACTGTACTTAAAGAAACCAGCGTATATGCAGAGAACTTTTGATTTAGGCAATTTATCATGTATTGATCTTAAACCAGTATATCAGAGATTTATTAGATAGTGCAGTAAAATCAGAATAAAGCATCACACATAAGAAACACACATGAACGCCAAGATATAAGGTGGAAACCCGATGTGGGTAAAAACCACCCGCTGCTATCGTCTCTATCTTCCTTTTAATAATAAGAAAATATGCTTACAATATTGTAATGGTGTAGACTCATACTAGTACACAGGCACCCACCTGCAAAATGCTACAACCTTTTCTCATTCTCCAAGGTACTACTGGAAGGGAGCTACAACCCCCTAACTCTTGTACTAGCCAATATGTTTACTAGTATGTAGGTGCCAGCCTACAAAAAACTCCACTCCATCAAGGACCACGTTTAATGAATTTTTAGACTGGATATTCTTGGAACAAAACACCACAATCTGAAGGCTATGTTTCATCCAATTTTCATACTAGACCCATCAACAAAATTGAAACTCAGAAAATCATAACTGCAATACAACCGTCAAATACGCCTGCATCAACCAATCACTGAAACTCAATCATCACTTTCTGAATCAACCACAACTGAATCAATCAATCACTTGACAACCCATCATCACTAAAGCAAATCACAATCAATCAATCTGATCATTCAGAACACTGTCCACAGAATACAGTCTCCAAAACACAAAGCAAAACCCATAACTCTGCAACATCAAACAGAAACAAATGATACTTTAAACATCATACTTCATAAGGTAAACGCCACTTTCATGTGTCAAACCAGCATGTATATGCACTTTTACCAAATGGAACCAACGTATAGATCTGTAAATTCAAATTTATGATGTATACACTACTTTGATATGCTGAACCAGCATGTATACGCTCTTTTACTAAAGTGAACCTGCGTACAGATCTGTAAATGCTAACTTAAAACATCACAACTATTCCAGACTTCAGTCATACCCAGATCATCACATTTACAGAATAAAACATGCATCAATATTCAGATCTAGACTATTCAAGATCAAACCACATAATGATACTACTCTTAAGCCTTTATGATCACGGTCCATCAACCTTCATCAGCCATATAGGTGCATCCTTAGATCAGATCAAGCAAACCATCAGAAGCTCATTAACCTGCATATATGATCCAACACTTGATAAGATATTCGAATCCTTGCACACCTATGGCCGAATGATCTTCTCCTCCTTATATAGCTTTAGGCCTTTCTCAATACCATGGACCAAAACTACTTAGGACCAATACCTTGGACCAAATACCTCAGACCAATCAAATACCTTGGACCAAAAAAATTTGGTTTTCCAAGATATACGCGCTTTTCCTTCTGTGATAGTGTGTGTGTAAATATACACTCCTTTTGTTAAGTAAGCTTGTGTGTATATGCAGCTTGGACAAGGTGAACCTACATATACCTCTCTTTCTTCATTCTTTGGATTCTGATCTGTAATTCTTTGTTGTTGACCTGCTACACTGTCATCTTTCATTTGAGTGAGTTGCCATCAAGGACAACACCTATATCATAATGCCAACATTCCTTTCCCCAAAATATTTACCATATTAAGGTAGTCATACCTCATTCCCTTAATCAAGACTGTTTTAACTATCTCCTTATCCAAAATGATTGTTTCGAGACCTTTGCAAATTATATTGAAGGTGTTCAACATATTCCTCCAAATTTTCATCTAGTGTTTGAGTAATTCTAGATATTTCATGCTTCAAGTCCCTACAATGATAGCAGTCTTGGTATTTTTCTTTATTGCATCTCAAGTACCAATGGACCCGCCACTGATTCCCATAAATTATTTCAAAGCTATCCCCTTTGATGTGGTTGGAAATAGCTTCAATTTTTGTTCCTTAGTGGTGTCGTAACTTCTACAAAGGACATAAAAGTTGAAAAGGAATGTGTTAGGATCTTCTGAGACCATACTTTGAAACGTGGGAAGTGTAGATAAATATATATTCTTCATCAAAGCCTACCCTTGAAGATTCCCAATGGGAAACTCAAAGGTGGTAACTAAACTTCTTGCCATAGGGTTTTGTTGAAAATTTAGATAAAATATTATAGATGGTCCCCTTGGGGAAGGAGATTATTCTTGCCTTTATGATGGAAGTTTTTCAAGCTACTCGGGTTATTTAGATGGCTCCAATGATCCAATAAAATCGTCATTATTCTCCTTATCAATAAGTTGTTGCACTAAACTACCAAAGTCTAGAGTATGATGACCAAACACTTGTTCCTCGAGAGTCAATCCTCGATCAATTAAGTATATATCCACATAAACTTCCTTAATAAATTTATCCTCTCCTCCTGCTATTACAAAAGGACTAGAGATCTTAAGACTTGTTCCTAAAGATTCCTCAAACTCTATCTCTTAGCCTAATATAGATGTAACAAGAGATATTGGCTTCTATGGGGAAATCTTAATAGGTTCTTTGCTTTTTATCACCTTCCCCTGAGTAGAGGATTCTACTTCAGCCTTCAAAATAATTTATTGTATATAAGTTTTCCTTCCCAAATATGGATTCTTCCTTCCACGTCCTCTTCCACATGCATAGTTAGTTTGTTTTGGGGCACCCTATGTTTCTACTTCAATACTCATGCAATGCTATCCTACATGCACTGATCATAGTGAGGCTGAGCCTGCTTAACTATGTCGAAGTGATGCGTAGGTTCTTACCGCTTGTCTTACTACCTGAAAACCTAAAAATCAGGGACACATCTACCACGCTTCCAATTAATGCATGGAAATAAGCTAGTCACATGTACACACCTTAATAGCTTCCCCCAAAATGACACCAAAAATATTAGGAGAATAAATTTTTCCTGTATATCAGGCCAATAGATCCACTCTTACATTTAATTATCAATTTGGGTAGGATTTCATTAAGGCTATCGTGCAAAGTCTATGCAAGGTCAATGTTAACTAGAAAAAAAAATCTCGAAACAAGGTTGTTGCACACTCACTCTCAACAAACATTCAAGCTATTACAAACCTCAATACAATAAGAAAATAGTCACTCAATTGCAGAATAAACCACACTGTTACACAACCATTCTTACTCAGAAACAACACTCCCACAACTCATCAATCACTCAATCAAATGTTGAACACACACATCCTACTAAAATGTAATCTAATTTATAATAAAAAAGTAAATAACTTGTTGCTACACTAGTATGAGGGACTAGTTCAGGACTATGTTGTCAAACCATTCAAAATATTTCTGTGATCAAAAACTCATAAATAAAATAGATAGAAACAAAAATCACATAAATGATAAGAATTAATGCAACTAATTAATATACTAAAATTAACCAGTGATCCCAACTAAGAAGGAGGGCCCATCCTCCTCACCAAGGGATGGTGCACTAAACTACACATAGGCTACTTAGAGAAAGATATAATGCCACAATATTGAGATTTGGATTAACAGAACATTAGGATTACAGAGCTTTGGTGCTTTTCCCATTTCCCAACCCATGTCTCTAAAATATTTGCTTCCCATTTGGGCAAACAATTATTTTATTTATAATTTTCAAATAGAACAATAACGTGATCATGAGAATCTTTTGATTCTCATGTGATATTAAAATAAAAAGATATCTTAATAACTCATACACCATTTTCCATGGTAGGATTGAAGTTGTAACAGTTTCCCTTTATTACAATTTTTTTACAAAGAATCTCAACTAGGTGATCTGTATATTCAATGAATATCTCCCAGTAGTTGAACTGAATTTGACTTAATGTGCTCCTAAATCTGATCCATATAAATGATTGGAAAAAGATAATATACGCAAGGAAAACTATTCATGTGTCAAAAAACCACGGAGCCCTCGATCCAAATTGATAAAGGGAATTGAAGATGCAATCCTGTAACAACAACAACAAACCACTTAAACCTAAAATAACCCATATATTAGTTTTGTAATAAAAATTTCCTAAGACAATCATTGTTGTAATCTAGCAAGAAGTGATCATTATTACCAGTAGTACAAAAAACATCTATTCACGTAGCAAGAATAAGTAAAGATAAAAATATATAGTAATGGAGAACCAACGAAAGCCCTATGATGTATTATCTCTTATTAGCCAAATCAGAACTGATACATTGATACAAAAACATATCTCTCTCTCTCTCTCACCTCTCTCTCTTCTCTCTCTCTCTCTCCAGTCTTCTCTCTCTCTCCTCTCCTTCTCTCTCTCTCTCTCTCTCTCTCCTCCTTCTCCCTCTCTCTCTCTCTTCCCTCTCTCTCTCTCCTCTCTATAATAATATAATATAAATATATTAATTTATTTAATTCATTTTTTTAATGATATGGTTCAACCGACACCTTCCGGTCAGTGGGTGGTGATATGTCCGGGAAAAACTTTAGGGCTGGCACCCCTCGGCCTATAACAAGACCTGACCCCCAAGAGATTTTCAGGAATGAACCCTGTTGACCTCCCAAATTTGCGAGGAAGGCCCCGACTTGACCGATTGGAGCTAACTCTTGGGGCTATCTATCTATCTATCTTTTTCTAATCTATCTATCTATCTATATATAATATATAATATATATAATATATATATTAATATAGTATATATAGTAAATATATATATATATAATTATATTATATATATAAATATATATATATATATAAATATATATATAAATATTTAAATTTAAAATTAATATATAATTAATATATATACTGTTTGAATAGTTATGCAGTCTAACTATCTGACCATATAACATAACTAATCCGACATTAGTTAACTCTTGTTACAATATATGTTTGTTGACTTGACATTATCTAATTGGATAAGCCGACTAGCTCCTCCAACATCTCCCCCACTCTCAAAGTCTTCTTTGTCAAGAAGAAGGGGATATTTGGAGTGGAACAAAAAGGATTAAAAAAAAATTCTTAGAGAAAAAATTTATATAGTCGATGTCATTGGCTCTTTTAGAGAAAAAATTCTAATACAAAACAAATTACTATAAAAGTAAGTCAAGGAAATATAGGTGGTAGTTCTTGGACAAGTACTTCTATGGGATTCTTTGAAACTTCTTGGAATGGATTTGTTGATTGATTTACTTCTCGGTCAAATTCCACTTCGTGTGATTACAATTTCAAAGCCGCAACATAAGTTGAAACACTTAGTATGAAGAACTAGTGGCTGGGCCATGCTCGTTGCAGAGGAGGCATGTTTGGAAAGTTTTAATAGGTAATTAAATGGGGTAAATATCTACATATTTTCATCAAAGATGGAACATTTGTGTACCACCAATATAGATTTAGCACTCGATTCTTTGAGATCCGACATGTACTACACTTTTTATTCCAGGGGTACATCTTCTGCTATCCTTTAGTTTTATGGGTTTGGATTCTACAATCCTCAAAATTTGATTAAGTACTACGTGTAAATATTTATATGCATTGGTGGCTTCTAATTGTGCCTTGTTCCCTTCCTTGAGCCATTGGAACTCGTATTGCATGAGTTGCACATAAATTTCTCTAGTTTGTTATTAAGCGCTTTCTTTGCTTTGGGATCTGCAAATTTTATTGATTCCAGATCACGAATGACCATATATTGTGCTATAATATGAGTGAATGTATGCCATATAAGTAGGTTATTTGTTCAGTCTAGTTGTGAGAGAATCTCCCTTGTCAAGTTTATTTTCCAAAGACTGTTTGGCAGTCAGGAATTCATCATGGGCCTTCTGCAAGATTTTTGTAAACTTTCAACATGTAGTAACTGAAGGTCAGGCTTGAAGCTCTGTCACCTATGCATTAAATTGTTCATTTTGATCAATTAGCTCATGTACCAACTATTGTATAGAAACAATATGATCATCAACCTTGGACGGAGTGGGGATTTTGAGTTTTTTTTATGCCTAGTTTTGACACACTAGCCAAGTCTCCCTAAGTTCTCATTGTTGTTTTTGTTGACACTTATTGGTGTCCTTATTCCTATTTCACAACCTCCTCTTAGCTACTTTGACATAATGTTCTAAAACTTGATTTTTTTTATTTCTCTCAAGTTTGATATTAGCATACTTAGTCAAAATATCAACACACTCCTTTTTATCTTTGGTTTAGTGTGCTTGTTGAAGTCAATTATGTGGATGTCATGTCAGTCAAAGAAAGTTAAGTAGCTAATGGATTGTTTGCAAATGGTGGATTGGTAACTGGTACTCCAGTCGTTTCCTCTTGATGTTGGGCAGTCGACAAATTAGTCATTTGTGGATTGTAATCTTTGATTCTTTCATTGGAATGAGTGCACTCAAACAAATTGTCTTGCGAGTGCTCTTTAGGGTTGAATTATGTGTCCAACTGATTTGATTGATTCTTGTTTGACTAATTTTTCTCCAATACGAGTCAGAGAATTAAGAAGTGTATCATCTGTCAAATCAATTCTAGTCACTTTATTGGTTTGTGTATCAATATCTCGCTCTATATGATCTGAAGTATCATTATGTTGATGTTGAGTGTTTCTATTATGCTTGTTGGAAAAATTACCATTCTTCTTACTAGAAGAAGTCCCATTCTACTCACAACTCCACTTTAGTGAATTCTGAAAGATTTCCATTTTCTGCTAAATATTATTTACAAAGACACCCTTGGCACTTTCCATTATGTTCTTGATCTTTGCTTGAATGGATGGAACTTTGGGTTTCTGAGTATTTTTTACTATCTTTTCTTTGGATTTTATTTTTTGAATGGTTTCATCAAGTTGTTATTGTTGCCCAGGATCTTTCATATGGATTTCTTTAAGTACATTCTACTATTGGGATGATTTAAACATGGTCGGGGCAATGTTAGGGTTGAGATCAGACTCTTTGTGACTATATTTTTGTGAGTTTTATCGTACATGTACTGATAAGTCATTTTTGAAGGGTTGTAAGTATATGGGAGCTTGACACTTCTTCCAATTCAACATCAACCAAAGTGATAATGATTTCGTGGGATGGATAAAAGACTCCAAGGGGAATAACATAGTTGGTATTGGTTTGACGACATAATTCGTCGAAAACTTGGTCGATAGTAGGTCGGTAAGGGAGTTCTTGAGAGTTGACTTCTACAAATTTATTATACCATAATTTTGTGACATCTAAAAATAATTGGATAGGGGAGTAGGGGCATAAAACTCAACATACATGATGGAGGACTCACCATTTATTAGATATATTCTTAATATTCAACAAGCAATTCCTAAAAATTTCATGGGGACCTAAGTATTGTGGTTTCTCAGACAAATTGTGCAAAAATATTCTAAAATTATTCATGAGAGGCATATCATTTTTAGTGAAGTCTTCTTCCCAACTGGTGGGATAGAATTCATGGATAAACAAATTAAAAGGGAGAAGAAACAAATGGCTTTACCTAATTTTTTATGGCCCCGATTGTTATAGACATTTTTGGGCACTCCAACCCCAATCATAAATGTCCATAAACTAAGGGCTCCTAAGTCCCTAAGAGTGTTGCTTCACTGCCTAAAGGAACAAGGTCAGCTGATTACATGATCTCCCAGAAGTTCTCCACTAAAAACTACTCATAAATGGTCAAAACTAGACCATATTGAAAACCCAGTGCAAAGGGTGCGATGCATATCACCTTCCCAGTGTACAAGGTGTGATGCATACTGAATTTCTCCTCTGTAGGGTGTGATGGTCGGGAATGGACAAAT
>APFE030087135.1:0-13407 GCA_000404065.3 Pinus taeda
AAAAGCATCTAGAGAAGTGTTATAAACCATAAGTATTTTTAATGTTTTAAACCCTAAACCCTAAACCTTAAGAATTTTCTAACATTTTAACAAGTGTTTCATACCCTTTGTTTACATGTTTATTAAAATAATTTACTAAAGTGTTATAAACCCTAAACACTAAACCCTAAGCATTTTATAACATTTTAAACCATATAACCTAAAAGCTTAACCCTCAACCCCAATTATTTTATAACATTTAAACAAGGATTTTATAACTTAAATTGTTTATTAAAAACATTTACTAAAGTGTTATAAACCCTAAACCCTAGACCCTAAACCCTAAACCCTAAGAATTTTATTAAATTTAAAACTCTAAATCCTAAAACCTAAACCCTACACCCAATTTTTTTTTATAACATTTTAAAAAACATTTAGCAACTTTTTTTAATTGTTGATTAAAATCATTTACTAAAGTGTTATAAACCTGAAACAATGAATCGTAAGCACTTTTTAACATTTTAGACCCTAAAACCTAAACCTTAATCATTTTCTAACATTTTAACAAGTGTTTCATACCTTTTTTTACGTGTTTATTAAAATAATTTACTAAAGTGTTATAAACCCTAAACACTTAACCCTCAACCCCATGCATTATATAACATTTACACAATTGTTTGTAACTTTACGTTAAGTGCTTATTAAAATCATTTACTAAAGTGTTATAAACACTAAACCCTAAAACTTAAGCATTTTATAACATTTTTAAACCCTAAACCTTAAACACTAAACCATAAACCATAAACCACAAACCATAAACCCTAAACACTAAACTAAAGTGTCATAAACATTAGAGCATAAATGCATTTACTAAATTCTTCTAAATTCTAAAGCATAAATATTAAACCCTAATCATTTTATAACATTTTAAACCCTAAATCATAAAACCTAAACCCTAAGCTCTAACCACTAAGCATTTTAGAACATTTTAAACTCTAAAATCTAATCATTTTATAACATTTTAAACACTAAACCAAATCATTATAGGCTAAGAATTTTATAACATTTTAACAAGCGTTTTATAACTTATTTTAAGAATTTATTAAAATCTACTAAAGTGTTATAAACCCTAAATGCTAAACACTAAACCCTAATTCCTACGTCGTAAGCATTTTATGAAATTTTAAAGCCTAAACCCTAAATGTTAATCATTTTATAACATTTTAACAATCCTTTTGTAATTTTTTTAAGTGTTTATTAAAAGGTTTTACTAAACAATTGTAAACCCCAAAACCTAAACCCTAAACGTTAAACCTTAAGTATTTTATAACATTTTAAAGCCAAGCACTAAACCCTAAACATTTTATAACATTTTATTAAGCATTTTGTATCTTTTTTTAAGTGTTTACTACAAGCATTTACTAAAGTGTTCTAAACCCTAAAGAATAAACCGTAAACCCTAAGCATTTTATAACATTTTAAACCCTAAGTCCTAAACCCTAAACCCTGAGCATTTTATAGCATTTTAGTAGGGTTTTGTAGCTTTTTCTAACTATTTATTCAAATCATTTACTAAAGTGTTATAAACCGTAAACCCTACACCCTAAGCATTTTATAACATTTTAAACCCTAAGCCCTAAAGAGTTTATTTTTCATGGACTTCATAACTTATATCTGTTATATGGCAGGTGTAGGTTGATTGTATGTAAACCTAGAGATGATATAGGTCATAAAATGAGTGGTCAATTCCAACCTATCTCAAGGACCAATTACAAGTCTACCTCACATCACTTTGACATCTCAATGTGTTTCAATTTCTTAACCAAGGAAAATGTAGACAACAAAAGGGAAGATGAAGAAAAATGTTTTCATGAACCTAATGCACAGATCTATAATGCACCTAGGGTAACAGTGATAAATAATTTTTCATTAAATGTGGAGATTGATATTGATATGCACCAAGGGAGCCATGCTTAGTGGTACAAAAAACACTTGAAGATATTCTTTGAAGTGATGATTAAGTATCCAACCATAAGGCGTTGCATGGAATTTTGGATGCACTATAGTGACACAATGTCTTAGCTAAGGGGGTGTATTACAATGATTATTTGAACAATAATACTAAGTATAGAGACTAAAGTGCTGTCATATGAGATGATACCTCCCTTGCGCTATGATGGATCCTCCCCCAAGGTCGTAGGGTTGAATTTGAATTTCCCTAGGCATGAGTGGAATTATGCCAATGAAGATTCCCTAGGGTAATATGCCACATGGAATCATAGGGGATCCACCCCTGTGCCAAGAGGAATGATTAAGAAACCTTAAAAAATAAATATTTTGTCTTTAAGTAATCTTTATTTTCCCTTTCTATTGAGACCCCATATGTTCCATAAAATCACTTTCATTGAGAAGGATTGATGGGGGGAACATCTTTGAAAGTAAGTAATATTGTGTAAATTGGCGAGAAGATTCCCTACGTATTCCATCAATTGTTGTATAGTTTTCCTCCCCCATCATTTGTCTCCTTTGAGTGGTTGAGGGGAGTCTCTCTAATTGAAAGAAAAAGAACACTAGTTAGGAGTTCTGGGAGTCATCATTCTCTCCAAAAGGGTGAATCAAATCTTGAGATATGATTGTTAGAGAAGAACCATTTGCACCTCGAAAACTGAAATGGGTAATATCTCGAAGAGAGTTTTCTCCTCTACTTCCATTTCATCCAAGCCTTCTATGTTTACCTAATAACTTGTCTCCATTATGATTTCTTCGAACATTGTCTTCACATCATGCATTTCAGATTTCATAATTATTATGTCTTCCATTGTGCTATATGGGTTCTTCCTTTTCTTTGTAGAAGTATCTTGGGTGGGCTTGGGTTGTGGCTCCAAGGATTCCTTAGGTAATTTTTAATCCTATTGTAGAGGATCTTGCTCTGCTAAGGGTTCATCTTTCATATCTTTCTGTGTGGATCTTTCTATGCTAAGCCAAAGCATTTTCTTTGTCTTAGTTGAAATGGGGCATCTAGAACGAGATGAAGAACGATCATGAAAGATCTTATAAATTAGTGAAAATCATGGTAAGAAAACCTTTGGCTCCAATATGAAAATCAACATGCACTTATGGGTGCCATTTAGCCTTGATCCATGTTGCCAAATCTAGTTTTGGTGGCCAAGCACTAATAAATTTGCACATTAAAGTGCGGTCATGCCTGAACTCTATCTGCTCCAATATTTTATCTCACTTGACGTCACATGTGGGGTTTTCAATGAATTTAGAGATGCAACATCTTGATCTAATTTTGTATATTGTAGTGCCTAAGATTGAGGCATCTTGTCGACCTCCTTGGGATGAATTTCTAAGGAGGTGGGAGGATTGATAAGTTGTTGTTCTTGCCTCCTTCTTCCTACGCTTAGCATCTCCTAAGACTACATTTCGATAGGAGGCTAACCACGCCCTCTTCCTTAGACAAGGAAACCATAAATTGATTATAATCAAGCTAAAAGTGAAGTACTAGCGAAAAATTAGTATTGGTTGTAAAAAGTCTTAAATCTTATTAGTTGATTTGATTAATGAATTGAGCCCCTCTTTCTTTCATTAATTATTCTATTTATATAGAATTATTTAGTACATTTTATTTATTTATATTTATATTAATTACAAAAAAATAATAAATTTAATATTATTACAAAAGTATTTTTATTTATTTATTTAATAATAATAAAGAAACCTAATTCTATACGATAATAAACATGATATGAAACCTAATTCTATATTAATGAAAACCTAACTCTATATTATAAACATTATATAAAATAATTTGAAAAAACAGCAAGCAACATGTGGCCTTCAGGCTGGTGAGCCATCGCATGAGGCGGACGTGTGCTGCTAGTTCAATACGAAAGCAGTTTGTGCTAGCAGTTTGCCGCTAGTTCAATGCGAAAGCAGTGGTGGTTCAGCTTTCCCATAGCCTTAATCCAGGTATCCAGGTGGAATCGAGTGCCCAAGTTTGATCAACTGAATGAATGAATTCCCTGAATTCATTTTCTTGATGGGATAGGTAATTAGGTAATACACCAGTTTTGAGCTGAAAATTGTAAGTTGGATTTTACTTACGGGAGTCATGGCAGACACAGAGAGCAACATGTGTGAGACGTTATTAGCATTCTACCAGAAATCAATCAAAGATGATAGCGGCCTTTGGGTTCTCAACGAATATCTTACCCGGTATGTGTGTATTCTTTGTAGCCATACAGAAAGTGTCATTGACATATATTTTGGACATTTGAGGCTAATGAATATGCATATTGACCAAGACTACTGAAATTATGTTGAGTGTAATTTGTATTTTCCTTTTAAGACTTGCAAATTCTCACAATTATCGTCGCGATGCTAATTGATCGGTAATGCATATGCTAATTACCATCGCAATGCAATTATCTGGTGGGATTATCAGAATATCCATATATTTTCACGTATGAATGTTTCGTATTAGGGGTTCCCGTAAGAATCTTTCGTCTATGGTTTCTTTATATATTCATTATTAATTATCTATTCATTATTAATGCTTATGAAAATGTGGGTGGTTGGTTATCAACGCGGTATGCATAAGTGGTTTATTCACTATCAACGCGGTATTTATAATTCTGTTTTCCCAGGATACATGGTTCGATATGCGAATTGTCTTGGCTGATATGCGATGTTTGCCTGACCGTAACAATTTCCAACATGTATATCCTCGAATATGCGAGTAAATTTCTCGCTATATGAGCAATCTTTGCTGGATATGCTAAATATTTCCGGTCAATGCAGGTTGGTTATGCTGAATATGCGAATTATTTATCAGAAATGCATCTTATCTCCATCGGACAATTTTTTTGATTTCCCCCTAGGGTTTCACTCATTTTCAGGGATTTATAACTTTAAGTACAATTTTAGGTGGTACCATCTTCTATCCAAGGCCCAACATCATTCAAGAATGATTAAATAAGCTAAAAATCCATCATATAAGACATTTATCCTAATTCATTCTCATCCCATCATGCTTGACATTAGAATAATGCATAGGAAAATAGTTGAACACAATGATCCTAATAAAATATTTAGTAGGTGATAAACTCTGCTTTTTCTCACAATGTACTAACTAATGAAAGAGAATAAGAAAACATATGGTTAAATTGGCTTGAGACTTGAACATGTAGAAAATTTATCTAGAGAGAAGAAAGATGATATAGGTTATCTATTAGAAGCCATATGAGAGACACTACATTGGGTTTATTGGTATTACTATAATTGGACTTGAAAATGAACTCGTATAGAGAATTATAAAAAAATAATAACTAAGCCCGTGTATGGGTTGTGAAAGTCATCAATTGTGTTTAGCCCAAGTAGCATTGTGATGGACTATTATTATCTCCACCTAATTATGATTTCCATAACTCGTGTGTTGAGTTGATAGTGAATATATTGTTGTGAAGGATTTGATTCATTTTTGACCTACCCTTGTACCTTGAAGAATATAGGGTTTACCTTGGCTAACATCCTCAAAATGGGTTAGGCGTTTCCCCAACATATGTGACTTGAGAAAAGTTCCATTCGGAAAATTTTAATGTAACTTCCCAACAACTATAATGGAATTCAATAGAATAAACTTTAATTAGGTTGACTGAATTTGGAAGATTCTTGGAGATTCGACTAGATAGAAACATTCCTCCTCAATAATGGTGGGCATAGCTTTAACCCCTCTTGTTGGATGTGGAGCCAGATTACCTTCTTTATTTAGAGGTATCACCACATTGGACCCCAGTTCGTAATGTGGCGGCAATGCCACCCATAATATTTGCGTGGAAAGGGGGGTCGAGGGGGACCAGTCCCAAAGCTAAACATAGATATAAAATTGCCTTGTAAGATGTTATAATGTTGTAGTCAATTTGGGTCATTCATTAGGCAGAGATCTGACCATAGAAGTTATGTTTAGTTTAGGATTTTTTGCCCTAGAAGGAAACCCTTTGCTATATATGAGGGAATTGTATTGCGTCTATGTAGATATGTATTCTCAGTGAAAAGAGAGAGGAGATTATGTGAGAGTGAAGAGGGAATTACAACGATTTGTTGTAGGTTGTATCTCTTTAGTTTGTTGGATAATATAAAGGAATATCTATTTGTTTCCCGTGGATGTAGCCTAAATTGGGTGAACCATGCATATCTTTGTTTCTCTTGTTTTATGTATTTTCTGCGTTTATATTTCTGCACTATATTCTATCTCTTCCATTTATCTGTAATATATACTTTTATAACACCTCTCATTCATGTCAAAGCTCAAATAGGGATCTAAGGTCCACTCCTTGACACCTTATTGGCCCTCCTAGCTTTAGATAAGCACACACGGCTAATTGTTTCAAAATATCTTAAAATATTGCAGTTATCTTTTGGTTTTAGTGTTAAGTTACTTGGAAATTTTGGTAGAGTATATAGAATCAATATATCCCTATTTTTTGGAATTTTAGTGATAAAGTTTGTGGTTTCAACATTGAATGTAAATGGCTTTTAGGTATTCAGGGGTTTACTTCTAGAAACAATGCAATTAATATATGTAGAATATATCAATATTATACTTTGTATTTATCATTTGTAGAGGTGAGAATGTCCCTCGACCCTTTTTTAATAGTCCAAATGTTTTCTGAATTAGTAAGTGTAAAGGATGAACATGATACTAGTGAAACACATGTCCTTAAAAGTTTCTCTACAAGAAGTACGATGCAAAATATATACGTTCACTGGAAGATCCATTGACTAGGTCATTGTCTTGGAAAATAATAACACAAGATTGTGTTGGAGTTTCTCCCCTTAGTACAAACAAATTTGGAAAATAGGTAAATGATGCACTTGTTACTATTTTATTGATACAATATTGAATCAATGAAGGTGCATGTCCCAAAGGACATTTTAGTGGAGATAGTTGATGCCATTATCTTGCAATTATTGATATTACCAATAAAGAAGAAGAAAAATTATATTTTCTCTATATAGTGTTCACTCAAGTTACTCATTTAAGTATAAGATATTCTAATTTTTTGATACTGTGTTTGACCAGTTAGTTAGGGTATGAGGGTGAGCCTCCCTAGAAAACTACAATCAACTATGGGGTAGAGATGGATATGGTTAGTGGCACCAAATAGAAGAGTGGGATACCTTATAGATGTTTTGGATGGTCATATTTCCTTCTCTAATAGTCTATGTTTGAGTCCTAATCCACCACTTAAAGGTCACCAAACCCCAGTACTTGAGTAAGACTACACACTTGCTAACTTGCTCTACAAAAAATCGCTCTTTTATGTCATGTCCTTCAAGTTTTGAAATAAGTATTGGATTTGTTTGACCTTGACCATATTTCATTGTATCACTCAATCTAATAAAACTTGTAAAAGGAAATGTACTTCCTCTTCACATTGAAAATGGATGTTCACACTTACATCATCTACACAAGGAATCCAATCTTTGGGAGCCAGTGATTAATAACCTGCACGACAAGACTCAAAAATGGACAATCAGATCTTTGAACTTGGTGGGTTAACTGGTGCTTACAAAATTCGTGCTTCAAACAATCTCCATATTAATGTTTTCAGCCCTTCCAGCTCCAAAAGGGGTTATGCAACAATATAGAAATATTCAAAGAGATTTTCTTTGGGGTAAAGGGGAGGAGAGAAAGAAATGGGCTTTGGTAGCTTGGGAAACTATTTGTAAACATAAAAACCATGGAGGTCCTGGTCTGGATGATCCTGAAGTGCTAAACAAAGTTTTAGGGCAAAAATAATGGTGGAGATAGAAATGCCATATCCCTAGTACCACAAAGCTTCTTCTTATGTTTCGTCGAATATGGAAAATACCTATATAAATCCATGTTATAGAAGAACATCAGGATATCATCAAAGGCAACCTCACAACATCTCTTTCCTACCAGCTTAAAGGCTTTCCTACCTCAATATATTTATTACCTTCTAATAAGATAGCTTAATTCCATTTGGAAAGCAACCATACCCATAAAATAAACATTTCAGTACCTTGAAATTATTACTTTGTACTTGATCACACTTCCAACTATAAACTAAAAATGAAGAGGACATAAGAATTAATGACATCGACCAAGCAATAGTAGACTTAAGAGATTAATCGAGCAATAGCAGACCTAAAATATTAATGAAATTGATCCAGCAATGTCAGAGCATAAAGATTTAAAAACATTAAATTAGGTCAGGGAAGTAGTGAAAGAGGAGACGTAGTAGAAATAAAAAACAAGAAAATTGAAAATTCTACTCTAATCTATACCACCAAAACTAAATAATAAATTATGATTGTGAATATAAATATAAAAAACATATCTAATCTACGCGACCAAAACTAAATAATAAATTATGAATATGAATATAAATATAAAAAACATATGTAATCTACACAACCAAAAAGAGAAAATAAATATAAAAAACATACCTTATGGCTGTAACAAATATCACTATCGCCGCTATAACAAAGATCACTGTTACTGCTCTGTTCCCTCCCCTCTACTGTAAGTACCTCCCTTATCACTGTTACTCTCTCTGGCTCCCTCCTCTTCACCGTAAATACCTCTCAATGTTGACATCTACTTGCTTTCGTCCATTCATCCCTTTAGATAGACAAAACAGAAATACATATCACGGTCACGTAGAATCACTTTTACTGCAAACGCAAATGATGAAACAACTCGACTCTTCTCCATCAAAAGCTACATGGTACAAGCACACAACACAGAGACAATATAAACAGAAACAGAGAACCAACACAGAGTCACAGCTACACATGAGGAATCACTTTTACTGCAAATGCAAAAGATGAAACAACTCTGCTATTCTACATCAAAAGCTACAAGGTACATCCACACAACACAGAGACAATATAGACAGAAATAGAGGAACCAACACAGAGTCACAGCTACACAGACATTGACATACACGAGAGAGAACACTTCCAAAATGCTCTGCTCGATTTAAATCCAGAAAAGCCCTGCATGTTTTTCCGCTTCTAAACCAAGACATGGGTGAAGTCCTCTATCAACCTTTGTTTCCTACACGGCTGGCTACGTGACCACTTTGATAGACAGATGGTCACAATCAGTTCCCCAGAGTCGGTGGCAGGGCTCACGTTTGGCAAGGTATTTAATCCTTACACACGAACGTCCGCCATTACCCATACGCCGCTTCGGTCATTGCATGTTCGTGGATGAGAACACGAATCTGAGAGTGCATACAAAGTGGTGACCCTTCAGTGAAGACCGACCGTGAGGATTATCAAAAGCTACAAGGTACAAAACAAAAAGACGACCCGACAGAAAAATTTTCGCTGCAATGAAGATTAAAGGATCAGATCAACGTGTATCTCAAAAAAGTTGTGATCGGATAAAGGAGCGGATCAACATCTATAACAAAAAGGCCTGAGATGTTTTTTCAAGAATTTCTCTTCCCATCGAGTTCGGTACAAATTTATATTTATCTATATCAGAATTTTCATGTCAACTATCTTGATTATTTTGAACCAAACTATGTGGGAAAAATATGTGCTTAAAGTCATTTACCTTATGTTAAAAAGAGGAAAAAACATGTATTATTCGTCCCTTTATCTTCTATACCAAAATTTTCATGCCAACTATCTTGTACGTTTTGAACCAAATTATGTGGGAAAAATATGTAGTTAAAGTCATCTACATGTTGCTACAAAGAGGAAAAAACATGTATTATTGATCCCGTTATCTTTGGGATATATATTTTGGTAGAAATAGATATCTTAGAAATCCTCTAATAAGCTAGATCTTTAAGAAGCCTAGAATTCTTCCAGTGTATCCTCTTCCAATTTGTGGAGAAACAAGAAGTTTGAGTTGGAATGGTGGTATAAGTGTCTTCATAACATTCATGAACAAACAACTATACATATCGTGATATGCACTTTTCAACGAGATGAAAGAGGTTTTCGAGATAAACATTCCTAGTTTATTGGTTCTTGGAAAAGGTATTATGAAAAGATATTATTGATTCATAGATATGAGCTTACAATAGAGTGATCTATTAGTAAGGATCCTAACTTTTTGTTCTCCCATATTCATAAGTTTTTTGCCCCTTATGTTAAATAAGGGATAAGGGACTATTTTTTACAAGAATGATCAGGGACTATTTTTTACAAAAATGATGAAGGATTTTTTTTTAATTGGTTTCTTGTTAGGGAAGTATGGGTAATAAATAATACTCTTTAGAAAACTCGCTATTATATTTGACCTTGAGCGATAGGAATAATTTGTGCCCATTTGACTCAATTGACCTTAAAAAAAAGCATGAATCTCCTATTATATAATAGGCCATTGTGGGAAATAGGGGTTGAACATATTATAATATAATTAACTAGCTTAAATATGTATCTAGTACGCTTTTTAAATGTGGCTTTAGAAAATATTTGTTAACTATTTTTTTTTTCATTTTCTTGAGAGAAGCATAATTGGTCATTCTGTTAAGTGAGGATTAGATTGTAACTATGCAACTTACTACATTAAAGTGTTTAGATAATTCCCATATTTGATCAATACCTATGGAGCCGGAGCCTATTTTAATGATTGATAGGATGTTTTGGGAGCATGTTGGGAATCTCTTGTACATGAAGGTGATACTTATTAAGAGACACTCCTAAAATGTACCACAATTATTGAATCACCAAGGTTAAGGAAAAGGAAACTAAGTATTATGAAACTTGATATTTTTTGTTTGAGATTTATAAAAGATATAAAAAACAATCTTTTAACCAATTTTTTTTTAGTTTTTATTAAGATGTGAAAATAATAATAACATTAAATAATTATTTCAATATCCACTAATAATTTTTATAGTAGTTCTGGGACACTAACCACTAAAAATAACAATTTAGCTATTTCAATATCTATTATTATTTTATAAGTTATAAAATATTTTTTTAATTTTATTATAAAAGAAATACAATTATATAAAAAAATTCAAAATTGTTTAAATTAAAAATATAGAACATAGATTAAAAAAAAATATATCTAAATTTCTAATTTATAAATAAAAATTAAATTAAAAATTTTACAATGATAAAAGATAAAAAATCAAAAATACTATGCAACTCATAAACACTTCACTTTATTGCTTCTGTAAATTTTATAACGATTTTTAAATAAAAAGGTATTAAAAAGCAATAACGAATGGAAATCTCATAAATATAACTCACTAAACGTTTGGAAATCTCATAAATATAACTCACTAAACGTTTGGAAATCTCATAAATATAACTCAGGAACATTTACGCATAAATATAACTCAGGAACATTTACCCAAGATCATGAAACATTTAGTCTTTCGAATGCTGGAATTGGATAAAATCTGGCATCATCCAGAGACATGACCGTTAGGTCGAAGAAGAATACGAGAGAAAATCAATTAGCGTGTTAATTAATTGAGAAAATCAATTAGCGTGTTAATTAATTATCATGCTCCAATTTATTTAAATTGGCATATGTAGGATTTCAAAAACTTAACCGTTCTCATATATGTGTAATAAAACTTGACCTAACCGTTATAATGTTATCATTATATGAACTTGACCAACTGGAAAAAGTTGGGCACGCCAACTGGAAAACCCGGAAAAGCAGGACACACAAAGTGAAAAATCTGGAAAAGCAGGATATACGTCACGATCGAATCTTATGTGCTCACTACGAGAGAGCTCCCCTTTTTCCTCTCTCTCTGTTTGTCTATTCTTATATCTTTGTGTTTGTCTATTTTTATGTTTCCATGTCTCGGTGTTTGTTTGTTCGTGTGTATCTGTCTGGGTTTGCATGTATACGGATACGGGATGGCACAAACGGGGCCATGAAAGAAACGAATTACGCGCTCTTCGTATTGCTGTTATTGATGTTCGTATGGACATGGAAAACTCTCCATCCCCAGCAATTCAAGATGCCTCTCGTCGCCGATAGTTGCAGGGGTCAAAGAATTTTCATGTACCAACTTCCTACGGAATTTAATGCAGATATCTTGAAACGGTGCAAGTTCGGTCTCGCGCCCTGGTTGAACCTCTGTCCGCGCGCCTCCAACTATGGCTTCGGGCCACCGTATAATAGCTCCCTGGGCGATGGCTGGTTCGACACGGATACTTATATGCTGGAGATCATATTTCACGAGAGGATGAAGCAATACAGATGCCTCACTCCCGACCCTGACATGGCCGACGCCATGTTTGTGCCTTACTACGCGGGCCTCGACGCTCTCAGATATTTGTATCCACAACCGGACAGAATGCCCGAGTCGTCGCACGGTGTGGGGATCATGTCGTGGCTGAGAAAGAGAGACGAGTGGAATCGAAGCGGAGGAAGAAATCACTTCATGGTGATGGGTCGCACGGCCTGGGACTTCGGTGCTGGCAAGGGCTGGGGAACTGGTTTGCTCGAGGTCCCTGGGGTTCCTAACATGACCTTGCTGACGATCGAAAGGCGCCCGTGGCAGTCCAACGAACAGGCCATACTATTATATTGATTATTTATTGATTATTTTTGGATTTTTTGTTTTTCTTGATTATTTCACCTTCTTTACTGGTCATTTAGAGAGGACGAACCACGGAGTGAGCACGACCATGGAGCAAGCAACGTTAAGGTACCATACTGGATTATTTCACCTTCTTTACTGCTCATTTAGAGAGGACGAACCACGGAGTGAGCACGACCATGGAGCAAGCAACTTTAAGGTACCATGCAGTTACTTCTCAATACCTGCTTGATTGTGGTGTTGTTACTTTAAATTTCCATTTACTTTAATACTAAAGGTTTTAGGTATTTGAAAATACATTTTATAGTGAATTACTTGTGTTTACCTCTTTTTGTTAATAGTATGGGGAATGAGACAATTTATCTTATTTTGGTTATTCGATTTGTGTGTTTGAAAACTTCTAGTATAGAGTTTTGTTCTCAAAATAACATGCACACTTTATTCTGTATAGTTTGAAGCGTGCAAAGAATTTATACTGTGTTTTTTCTTCTTCCTTCGCTTCCCTCTTTTATTTTGTAATTTTTTATATATTTTCTTAATGTTTTTCTAGTTTTTATACAATATTAAAAACTAAAAGTTTATCCTAAAAGACGAGAAATAAAATTCATAGTTAAAAGAATGAATTCCTTAGACGAAACTATTCTCCAAACTTGCATCGTTGCATTTTCCAAACAACTATAATTTATTCTAGAGAACTACATTATTTAAAATATTATTCCTTTTCACTATACCATAGATTATGTACTTGACATATACAAATATATTTTCATGCTATGCATGCCCACTAAAAAGTAGATTCATTGTTATTTTGAGAACAATTTTGTATTTATACATAAAGTGATGTCTACAAAAAATCTCA
>APFE030087147.1:0-34623 GCA_000404065.3 Pinus taeda
GAGCGAAAATGAAAAAATTATTACCTAGAAAACCTCAATCGAAATGCTTTAAAAATTTTAAGAGTGCTGAATTCATATAGTTAAAAAAAACCAATTTAGAAATCAAAATTTTACCTAAAAATTTTCAACAAATTTTAACACCCAAAATTCCAAAAAATCACACTACTCTTTTTCTTTATTGCATTTAAAACGAACAATTTGGATTTATTTTCATGGTTCACATACTTTGAAATCGCAGATGACGTTGCAGGTTTACGTGAATCTGCAAAATTCAAAACAAGCACCGTTTAAAAGAACAACCATTCAAGTGCCCGTTACCCCCGAAATATTAAAAAAATCATTAAATTCATTAATTTAATTTGACGGGCAGGCCATGAGGAATGAGCCTTTTCTCAGCTAGAATGGGGCATCCCTATTATCGTATCATAATATTTTCATTTTGAGCGGCGAGTTCTATGCATTTTTAATATTGAAAAATTGGTTATATGCAATTTCCAAAAATCCCGAGTCTCCTCATATTTCTGAGCATTGCCTCGGAATATTTTGAGCTGCGAGTTTTTTTTTTTTTTTTTTTTTTTTTTCTTTTCTTTTTACCTGGAATTTATGGGAAATTGTTTTTTGGAATTGTTTTATGAATCTTTCAGAAATGTTGAGTCTTTTGGATTTCCTATAAAATATTGAAATATTGTTTGTTTTCACAGTTTTATTCGCGAATCTTTTGTTTTTTTCACAGTTTTATTCGTGAGTCTTTTGGGTTTGCTAAAAAAAATAGTGTAATATTGGTTTTTTTCACAGTTTTATTCGTGGTAGTCTAACCAGAGTGTTTTCTTGCTATGAAAATTATGAAAATTTCAGCTAGACTTTGACAAAATCTCGCGGGGCTTTTTTGTAAATCGAAGTTATTTTAGTTAAACTTTAAGGTTTTGTTTTGGGTGCGGTAGAGGTTGTTCATAGGTTTTTGATAATGCTGAACCTATTTCCACCATCAAAAACATTATTCAAACAATGCCACTGCAAGAAAGGTTGTTCATAGGTTTTTGATAATGTTGAACCTATTTCCACCATCAAAAACATTATTCAAACAATGCCACTACAAGAATTTTTGAATTTTTTTTGCCCTTGCCACTTTTGACACTTCCACACACACTGAACATATTCCACCCTAAAAAACATTATTCAAACAATGCCATTGCAAGAATTTTTGAATTTTTTTTGCCCTTGCCACTTTCGACACTTCCACACACACACACATATATATTGCACAGGAAAGCATACACTCCATCCACACCAAAAACATGGACACCACTATTCCTCTGGTTGATCTCCCTAAAGCATATCACTGTTTAGACTGGGGTTTCCTTAGACTAATTCTTAACAAGATTGGTTTACATCCTAGACGTATTAATTGGATCATGTCCTCTGTGGACAACGTAAATTTATCATTATCAATGGACTTCCAACAAGATTCCTCCATGCTCGCAGAGGTCTTCGTCACGGATGCTCGTTATCGCTAGGAAACAACGTCAATATATGTATGCTTTGCAGTTCCCCTGAGATTATCTTTTTCATATTTTTAGTAGATTTGGAAATGCTTCGTGACTGTTCATGAATTCCAATAAATCTATTCTTTATCATAGTCAATCTGATATGGTAACTATTACATATATTAAAGACTTATTTGGAATTAAGACTAAACCTATGCAAAATGGATTGAAATATCTTAGTCATAGACTTAAGCCCTCATGTTATAGAATTTCTGATTGGAAATGGCTTACTGAAAAGTTCTATAAAGGATTTTTTGGATGGGAATTTAGAGGTTTGTCCATAGGGGGTAGGGTCATCCTCACTCAAGTTGTTCTATCATAGTTGGGTGTCTATTGGGCTCATCTTTTTCATATTCCTACCTCCATCATTAGTGACATAAACCAACTTATGGCAAATTTCATCTGGGCGAGCACACACAATAAAAGAAAATTCCATCTGACCAATATCAAATATAACTCTTCCAAAGGACATGGGTGGATGGAGAATTTTGGATCTTCATTGTTTTGGTGAGGCATTACTTATGAAAACACTTTGGAGGGGTTTATTTGGAGCAACCACATGGAGAAAGATTATACAACATAAATATTTAAACAATAAAGGCTTCATTTTTTGGTACCGTTTTGGTTCAATTGGTATAAAACATGGTTCAACAATCTGGTTAAGTTTCCTAAAAATCGAGAAATGCTTCATTCAGCATCTGGCATGGAAATTCCGGACTGGAAATAACATTCTTATTGGCATTGACCCAATACTAGGCGCTGAACTGAATTTCTCCATTTATGACATTATCACTCAGCACCTGAACGACCACGGTTTCTTTTTCTGGGGCCAAGTCATAAATGGCTGGCAGGGTACGCCCCCCATGTGGAAAAGTGCCTCTGAACTGGGGTTAACCGGCCACTTGGAGATGGAATGGCTTCAGACCACCTCAAAAATGAAACAACTGGGCATCTACCGATCTGGGACCTAGGATAGAATAATATGACCGGGAAAAATGATTTCAGATAGCATTATTGTGGCAGAAGCATACCATGCATTATCAAAAAAGGTTGCCAGGAAAGGGGAGCACCATACCCTTTATGCCTTTTCGAAAACTAAAGCTCCAATAAAAATTATAATTTTTATATGACTTGTTTATCATAACAGGAATCTTATTTGGGAAAACCTACAAAAAAGGAATTGGTATGGCCCTCACATATGCTACTTATGCATAAATCACATAGAAGATAATGACTACATCTTTTTGCACTGCCTCTTCCCCACTCACATTTGGAAAAAGATTTCTTCCCTATTTGGCTTCCCATATATTCAACACACTTGCATTAGAGATTCATTGAAATGGTGGAGCACGCAAAAGTCTGTCTTGCAAATTATTCCTCTATTCTTCTTCTGCGCAATCTGGAATTGGAGGATTAGAAGTATCTTCCCAAACTGTCGTGAGTTGTCTATGATAATTGAAAAGATTGTCTCCAATCTTTCTTTCTTTTCTGCTCAACCAATATGCTCTAAAGATGGTCCTAAAATGAAGGAGGATATTCAATTCACTTACCCTATGGGGTTTTTTTTATGGGACTGGACAAGGGAACACATGTACTTGTGGTTTTTTGATTGCCATAAACGCTGACTTTACATACAAGATGTACTGGAACTATGGTGTTGGTACAAACACAAACGTTGAAGCAGTGGCTCTCTCGGATCTCCTATGGTTCAATAGCTTCCTTGGGAACCCTACTCTACACATATATGGTGATTCAATGATCATAATTGACCAAGTATTAGGGAGGGCATCCATCAACAATCCCAGACTTCAAGGATGGATGGAAAGAATCAAACTCCTATGGAAAGGTCAAGATAACTATACAATCCAACGCATTGGAAGTTGTCTTAACAAGGAAGCAGAGAAATGATCAAAAAAAGGTTTGTAGGGTCGCATCGACAAATGGTGTCTAGAGATCACATGGGAGCAGAGCACTTTTGATATGAGGACCTTCCAAATCCGGGCTAAACTTTCTCAATGCATGTGTTTTCACATTGTTTTTGTAATTTTGTTATATAGGCTTATACAATTTCATAATATAGTTCAATATGTACAGAGCCTTCATATGCCATAACATTGGGTGAACTAATACTCAGATAGATCTTTTAAAGGTTGGACAACTGTGATAAATTTTTGCGACAGTATTGCATGACTACTTAATTCTCCATTTTATAATTTCGAACTTGTTTGCTTGGCCACTGGGCATAAACAGTGTCCTCTACGAGGAACTTTTTATTAGTTTCCTCGTTAGATGGTGTAATTTTAAGTTCTTATTTCTCTGTTTTGACTGGGCTACATTGTACTGTCAGAGATAACCTTGTTGAATTTGCCTTCAAATGGTACAGGTCTATCCCGCGAGAGAAACAATTCTACACCAATATTGATGCAAGCAAAGAATACAACACCAAACTGATGCTTACCTATACCATAGATAACTTGCTTCTCAAAAATGCATTTTCTATCATTCAGCATTAGAGGAACTGTATCAATTATAACATGCTATGTGTTTTGTCATGATGTAAATGGACTATAAAGTATTTATTTCTTGGTCACATCAGACTTTTAAAACCCATGGGTTCTGTGTTTTGATTGCCCGAAGTGATATATATGAAGTATGGTACATGTATATCTATTCTCTAATATAATACAAATCAAGCTTTTTTCTTATATATAGATATAAACTCTAAAGTAAACAAAAATTTACTATTTTAAGGTCTTAAATCATTTAACAAATAATTAAATTATTTAATTATTTCTCAAAATTTAAAGATAATGTAATTTAATTTTCTCTGAAAAATAATTAACAAAATTTTGATAAAATCCAACTGAATGTAAATTACAACCATCACATTTAGTATATTTTAATAATAGTAAATCCATTTCAAATTTAAAAAAAAAAAAAAAATAAATAAATAATAATATATGATTCAAAGACTCCAACAAATTTTTTTTTTGAAATTTTCTCACCAAATTTAAACGTACGGGCTAAGTAGTGGCCTCGGTAGAACGCGCCTAAGGAAACGAGGCTGTATATGGACACCGTGCACTCAACCCATTTCTTCGTTGTTATCGTATCATTTAATATTGGATAAGTTTAAAACCATCTTATCGTTTTTATCCGATCATTTTATTTTGGGTAAGTTTCTGCACTGAAGCTTCCGTAGAATTGATTTGAGTATATCTTTGGGATTTATCGGATATAATTTAAACTATTTTAAAATTAATTTAAGTTTAAAAATAAACTTTAAATAAAAGTGAATTTAATACTTGAAATTTTATTTATGAAAATATTGCATAGGTTAAAAAATTATGATTGTTTTAAGGTTTCTGTAGTGGGTATTTTGGTTATTGAAATTTGGACTTGATCCCAAGGTATTTATTTTTTTTAAAATTTAAATTAAATTTAGTATTCTAAATTAAGATTTCATATTTATTTATATTTATAAGTTTGGAATATATATTATAATTAAATTGTCAAACCAACATGTGAGACAACCATGTTTAATGCATGATGATTCATCATTTAAGTTATTTAGCATTACCTTACTGGGACTTCATAAGGATGCAAGATTCTGTCAAATGCCTTTGGTCATAGGCCATTACCTTATTTCCTTTTGCTTAAGGACAAGCTCTTAGCCAAGAAGAAAAGTTTATTTCAATAAGAACTGGTAGTAAGGCCCTCTGGTGGTCTGCTATGTTTTCCCACGACCTTGACTTCACTCCTTGAGTCACCTCTTTCTTCTCTTAAAATCTTCATGCGGTGATAAGCATACTTGTTATAAAATCAAAGACATCCCTCTTGTCTTTGGTGTAGCTCCCAATTAAACCCAATCCTCCTCATATGTTCCTTTATATTACATGTAAAAATATCTTCATGAGGTGTAGCAAGTTCCCCTTTCCAAGATCGAAATTGTTTGATTAAAGGGTTAAAGGCCAAAACCATGTATGATTTTCGTGAGATCCACTCCAAAGAGATTGGGTTCTGGCTCTCGCTTGAGGTCAAAGATTGACCTTGAACATACCAAAGAGAAAATATGTTGAGCGCAAACTGAGTTTTTAAGTTGACCTTGTGAGTCTGACTTGCGGTCGAGAGTTAGATTTCTTTTCCGCAACCTTCCACCCTGCGAACGACTTCTCCAAGGTCAACTAAGGCTGGCAGTCCCACCAGTTGAGGTTTCATATTTTTCTCCCCTTTTGGCTGCGCTCATTTCACTTAACCCCAAAGACCTGACTATACTTGAGACCTTGTTGTTGTTCATGTGATCGGATCCGCTTCACAAAAATTTCATTAGTGCAGAGTCTTGCAACTCAATAAAAACATAAAGACAATCTCAAAACATGAATTTTTCCTTCGTAATAGGATCCCCCACAAGGGATTTAAACGTGAAAATCTTGCTTGGTCCTACGCATATGCATCTAAAAATAATTATACAAAGCTTACCAATGAATTCAACTACTAGCTAGGAATACACGACTACCCTAGGTTTGCCTCACACACGTCCACCTTTCTTGCACAAAGTTTAATAATTCAATTGAATATAACCACATGAATGATCATGGAGCGGGCGACCGACATTTAAGACAAAATTTAAGGCTTAAATCCTTGAAAATATGTTGCCAATCTGGCATTAATGAACTGATTATGGGGGGAACAATCAGATTTGAATTTGAAATGCCCTATAAATTACAAGTGGTTTCCCAACAAAAAACACTTGGCATTTTGAGAATTGAGTTGTTGCACTCTGAAGTGCACATGAACCGTGAATTCTTTCAAGATCTGATAGCGAGTCCAGCATTTGAACAATTGTCAAAGGAGACACAGGAACTAGTCAATAGCATCATGTCGACACACGTAGAAGCTCTGGACACCGAAGAAGTGGCAGTCAAGGAGAATGTGCAGGAAATTGATATGGAGGCCAAAGAAGCTACCCCAAAGGTTGCCGAAGTATTGGCAGAGGTCCCTAAGTCACCAGGAACGTCGAGACCGAAGCCAACTCCAACCATGGAGACTGTAAAGGATAAGCAGGGCAAGCAACCTGCCATACTGGTGCATGCCTCGCCAAGGAGAAACCCACTAAATCCCACTGCACAAGAGAAAGGCAAGGCTATAAACCTAAAATCCGAGGAGGAGGGCATCGAAGACATCCCAATGGATGATGAGGATGTGGGGGTTGAAGTAGAGGAGGTTGAAACCCAGGGTGTGGATCTTATTACGCGGTTCCTGAATTATGTCCCTTTGTGCAAACGTAAGTCCAAGGTCCCAAAGGACATCGATGAGAGTAAGACTCCCCTGCAAACCCCTCTACTACTGAACGAAATTACTTTCGATGGTTCGCACTTGGCCCTAGTGCCCATATTGAATCTTGAAGATTGGGACTTGGCAGACCACGAGAAGTTCCTGCACTTGGCGACTGAGTATTTGATGCATCACATTATAGATACAAATACGGGAATGGCAACATTGGAGCTGCGGAGGTGGCTCAAGGGGGTAGAGAAGGCAGGATCACTGAACCTGCTCTTAGTGTCGTACTGTAACCGCACCCCGGTGATAGTTTTGGTCATCAAGCAGCTGCTGTGCTTAGTGCATAATGGGTGTCTGTGGCTGGAGGAGCCAATACCCATCACAGATATGTTAATTCAACGGATAATGCGTTTGTTGTATTCAGGCGAGAATCTAGTGATGATCTTTGGTGGTAAGGGTGGCGAGCAATGTCTCGTAAAGTCAATGAAGGAGAAATTCAAGCTGGTGAAGAAGCCACGCGAGTACATTATCTCCAGCATCTGTGACCCCGTTGTGAAGGTAGCAACGTAGATCCTTGTAGGGAAGGTGATGCAGAAGTGTTGCGTCGATGAGGTGTCGGGGCCTGTTGTCGCGCCAACGAGGTGTCGGTGCCTATCGTTGCGATGACAAGGTGCCAACACCTGTCGTCATGCTGACGAGGAGTCGGTGCCTATCGTCGCGCTTGCACAACAGTGTGCGGAAGGAGTCCAGTTTAACTGGTTGGACTACCTTCGCAGAGAGTTCCTGGCGAACTGCCATGAAGCACAAGAGCAAAGCAAGACATTCCACTACGTGTGGCTCTTGTTGTTAATTATGATGATAGCATGGGAGCTACCAGAGGAGAGCCAATTCCCTTCGGTCACACCAGACCTTCCTGAAGCAGTGAAGTACGCTTTGTTGTGGGCGAGCAAGGATGCACAACGAGTTCGGGACAACAAGATCTTCTGGATATTGATGGAAATGAATATCATGATGGCCATCAATCACAAGCCGTGATTGTCACCCATGGTGTATGCTAACCTACAAAGCTATGCTGAGTTTAAACCTGATTTCCATCGAGTATCAATTAGGGCACGGAAGGACCCTACACAAAAGTGGTACGACTTGTCATACCTAGCCACAGATGATGCCATTGATGCAGTGCTAGATCAATGGGCAGCGGAGTGGTGCACTACCACGAAATTGGTGGTGGGTGGAAGCAAGTCCGCCGCACAGAAGAAGAAGTAGGAGGCCAAGCTGAAAATGGTGCAGCTAGTTGAGAAGAAGAAAAAGGAGGCTGCTGAGAAGGCCCAAGCGGAACAAGTAGAAAAGGAGGCAAGTAAGTAGACAGGCGGAATAGAGCGTCACTCTGATGAAGGTGTGCAGTCACCTTCGCCTGCCATAAAAGAGGAAGACAAAGAACAACACAACGCGAACCCTTAGCAGACATTTGCCTGCATTAAGCGCCCAAGAGAGTTGGAGAAGGGATGGCCCAAAAGGAAATCCAAGGCAACCAAGACCTCGTTGGACCCTATCACACTGATGGAGGGTGACTTACATGATATCAATGACACAACTAGAGATGTCACCGTGGAGGCCCTGCAGCAATGTGAACAATAATAACATATCACACTACTGGCTATCCAGACTGGGTTGCAAGAGTTGCAGACCCACGCGTCGTAGGTTGGTACGGTGTCTACCAGCTTGCCCATCGACACTTCAGACGCTGTCGATATGCTGCGCACGAAGGCTTCCAGTGTGATAGTACTACCGGATGGAGCACTGACCATGGACAATGAGGCTGACAAGCCCACTGTCATTGCCTTGAAGGGAGTTGGGCTGAACCTGGCAGCACTTATGCGCGAAGCACTCCACCACTTGCAGGATGGAGTAATTGCAGAAATGAGGGCCCTGTTATCACTCAGGTTGTTCCCCAAAACTTGTGTGAAAAGGGAATACGGCCGAGGTAACCACTAACCAACCTTTTAGATGTAGCTTCTAGCCAAACTACATCCAGAGAGGGCTCTCTCTTTATATTTTAGCTTTGTTTTGAGGTATTTTAAGCTAGTTATGATGTACAGGGTTTTGTTTTAAGTTTGTTGGATGGTGATCTTAAACAGAGTTGGGATGCAAGTTTGAAACAATTTATTTCATTGGGCAAATGGAGTCTATGAGGATGAACTGCTGAGTGTGTTTTCTTTGATAAAGGGCAACACTACAGAGCAAGATAATCGATCTTGGAACAATTTTAAAATCTGGAAATTGATGGAACGTAAGCCAGTGGATGAAGGGAAGTTAAGAATCCTTCATCATGTTGGTAGAGGGAAAGTGCATGGATATTATCAAGGAGCAATAAAGAATTCCTTGGCAATATTCAAAGTGAAAGAATCAATGGAAGCAGGAGCAGCTAAGAATTCCTGTTTATGCTAATTCTGAAGAAAACATAATTAACAACAGAGATTGAACACAAAGTGTATTTAAACAAATTATGGGCTATTCTTTTTCCCTGTTACTAAGATTATGAAACATATATGAAATTTGCAAACACAAAAAACACAAAACACAGTTTAGAACAACTTATTGATCCATAGAAAGACACAGGAATTCTGTAGTAGGCCCCAAAACATCAAATCCACATTCAGACGGTCCAACAGCAGTGTACTTCAACAACCTTTGTATTAAAAAATCTCAGAGTTACAGCGCAATCCATAGAGGAAATCACCAACCCAGAATACATCTAACAGGGAGGTATTTATACAAAAAAGGAGTTACAAAATATCTTATGGAAAAATATCCCGCAATAAATTCATTCATCCACTTTACAGGAGAAGTAAATGTGAGAAATGAATGCAAGAGTAAATGTTGGTGTGCTGGCTGTTTAGTTGGTTAGAGATATTTGACTTTTTGAATAGAGTAAGTTGGCTGGTAGCTGTCTCTTCATTATGTGTTCCTGCGCTGTTGTCCCGACCCTTTTATTTGTGCGTGGTCCTGCATTAATGAGATGCAGTCCCAGCGTGATTTGCTCCTTCTGTTGTTTTCACCTTTATGACATGTGCCACGTGTTTTGTCACTTGATTAAATGCAGATGATAAAGGGAAATTGGAACTACCTTGGTAGAACTTCCAGCATACTCTGCCACCATTGGTCTGTTGGCAACTAATATCTTTGTATTTTTATTAGTGTTTCATCAGCTTCAGTATACCTGTAGAAGTTGGGCTGGACTTCAAAAAGATGATTTATTTCATGTTCAATATAGAACAGATTTTCTAATTTGTCATATAAGCTCTGTCCAGTGGCAGGTCCTATGCCTTCTGAAGTGCTTGATGATGCATTGATCTGGTTGGCAACATATGTGTTTACCCTGTGAGCATATTGTTCATGTGTCAATAGTCTTTGATTGTTGGTTAACAAACTGGGTAGACCCTTCTGCTGTAAGACTGTAAACTTCTCTGTAAAGGCATTTATTTCCATCTGCATTCTCTGTAACACAGTTGAGAGGCATGTATTCACCACATCTCTTCTTAGAGATAAGCTACCATCGCCCGAGCTAGTTTATTTCCATTTTGTATGTAAGCATATTTCAGTTCTTTGATATTAATGAAATGAAGTTTTATTTTTGCTGCATCTTGGTTTTTGTGTCTAGATCACACCTCCTTTTTTCTCTTAAAATCTTCATGTGGTGATAAACTTACTTGTTATAAAATCAAATACCTCCCTCTTATCTTTGGCGTAGCTCCCAATTAAACTAGATCCCCCTCATCTGTTCCTTTATATTACATGTGTAAATATCTTTGTGACATGCAGGAAGTCCCCTTTTCCAAAATCTAAATCATTTGATTAAAGGGTTAGACCCAAAACATGTATGATTTCCACAGGGCCCACCCTAAGGAGATCGGGTTCTTGCTCCTGACTTGAGGTTGGAGGTTGGCTTTGAACATTCCAAACAACAAATACATCGAGGTTCTACTGAGTTTTTAAATTGACATTGTGAATTTGACTTGCAATGAGGGGTCATATCTTTTTTCTTGACCTTCCACCCTACGACCAACTTCTCCAATGTCGACTAAGGCTGACGGTCCCACAAGTCAAGGTTTTAGAGTTTCTCCCCTTTTGGCTTCTCTCATTTCGCTTAACCCCAAAGACACGACTATACTTGGGACCTCGTTGTTGTTCACATGATCAGATCTACTTCACAATAATTTCATTAGTGCAGAGTCTCAAAACTGAATAAAATCACAAAGACAATCTCAAAACGTGATTTTGGCCTTCGTAATAGGATCCCACATGAGGGATTTCAACGTGTAGGTATTGTTTGATCTTGTGCATATGCATCTACTCAAATTATACAAATCTTACCAATTAATTCAATGGCTAGTGAGGAATACACTAACTGTCGTGGGTTCGCCTCACACGTTTCCACCTTTTTTGCACAAAAGTTTAACAATTTGGATGAATATAACCATAAGAATGACCTTGAAATCATCAGTTTAAGCAACATAAAAACTCTTCATGACATAAAAACTATTTCATTTTCTTTTCCCCTTGCCTCTCAGGAAACTACAATATCATCAACTACAAAATATTCTATTAGCCTTACCTCTTCAAGATTTGAAGCAAATTCTCACACGTATTTCAACTCTATGTTAGTTCCATTTCTAACAAACCAATTTTGTCTCAGGAGATACAAAAATCCTTCATTTGGTTCCCAATCACCTCTGATGTAGAGTCATTCTCCTATGTCACCACTAATAGTCTAAGCATTTACCTCGGAGGTACTAAGATGCACTTCATTACAACAATATTTAAGCACACATACAAACAGGAAATTAAACATAGTAATATAATACCAAGTCTATTAACTTCAAGAGAGTATTTACAAAGAAAGTTCTAACACCCATTCACAAAGCTTTTTTTCTTCATTCTCGAGCTCCTTCTCTTTCCCCTTATTCTACAAAAGTAACCCTACTTTCATCTACTAAAATTATTTTGAATATATACTTCTTCATTCTTGGGCTTCTTCTCTTTGTTCTCATTCTACAGAAGTACCCCCCTTTTCATCGACTAAAATTCGTATAAATATATACAATTCTTATCGATGGAGAAAACATCTCTCTAGGACAAAGAAACTGGACATTTATTTGAAACAACTCAACACCTTAGTGGCCTAAAATTCTTTTTATTAAACTCGGGATGATGCTCTTGCATCAAGAACCTTGTTTGTGCTCCATTAGAGGGCATGGAATAAAGTTTATTGAAACATTTTTTTGGTTAAATTCAATAAAACAAAGTTTTCTAGTTCACATCTTAAAAAAAAAAAATTAAAATTATTATCATTTCAATTTATAATTAGATTTTTAATAAAATTAACTAAAAAGTATTCAATAAAGAGCCAAAAATTCACCTCATTAAAGTATTGTACAAAAATTATCACCATAAATCTAATGTATCACAATAAGTTCAACAATTAAATTTAGCACCATGAAAAACTCTCAAAAGTAACAAAATCATAGAACAACAAATTAAAATTACTATTTTACCAATTTTCAATCAAATTTCAACCATAATATCCAAAATAAACAAGTGTAATATGCAGCATTGCTACTTAGTATCTGTGTCTTATACAAAAAAGTAAGAAGTTATTATAACTAAGATAAAACGAATACTATGATATTTCAAAAAAGATATAGGCTATAAATAGGAAAAAATAATATTATTATTTTTTTAACTTATTGGTCTCATGAATATATTGGATGCCTCGAAGAAATATTAAAATTTTGTTTGTATTTTGTTGATTAATTGTAGATTTGTAGGTTATCCTAGTTGCCAGTTCAGCTAGTTCACACATACAATAATGTTTAATAAGATTAAATTTGGTTGATGAAATTTTTAAAAAGGTAAAATGATTGTTTGATTTGCTTTAAAATTTTATTTATATATTTGATTTTTTTTAATAAATCCAATCATAAATCATAATTTGTTATGAGCTTAAATATTAGACATTGGTATTGTAACAAATATTTTTAAATTATGATTTAATATGAGTGTATATGAGATATCTATAATAATTAATAAATAAACAAAATTTAGTTGAATTATTGGATGTTTTAATTGAGTATATTTCTAGATCAATTTTGTCTTATATTTAGTAGAGAATTGTAATCCAAATAACATAAAAGATAATTTTTTATTCTATTGGAAATACCAACAAGTTAATTTGATCCACCAACTTAACATGTGATGGAGTACTTAATAATGCAATTGATTTTTATTATATTAAAAGTAATTTTTGAGAAATATCATAAAAGAAATCATGTTTATTTGTAATAGCAACTTTATGTATGATTAGTAATTATATAATTCAATTCATTTTGATGATTATAATATTTTAGGAATTTTTTTTTAATTAGATTTAAATATATAGTAAAATTAATTATGAAATTTATAACTCTCAATGTTATTTTAAATAATTAATCATTATGAAACTATTTTTTGGTATTAATATAAATAATAATTAATTATTTTGGTATAATATATAATATATAATATATATATATATATATAATATATATATATTATATATATAAATTAAAACATAATTGTATATAAAATTAAAAAATATTAATCTTTAATTACTTAATTAATTAGAAAAAAGGAAAAACAGATTTACATACTTATATTTTTTTTTAATACATATAAGTTTAACCAAATGCATAAGTTCAAGGAAAAATGCAAAATTAAAAAGTTAATTATTGAGTAACTTAGAAATTAAAAAAAAATAAATTTGATAATTCAAATAGTAACTTTTATATATATATAATATATTATATATATATTATATATATATACCATAATGTAACCCTACCTTATAAATTAAAATCCTTTGACAACGTAATAAGGATATTTCATTCAAAAGTGTTTGTTGATATATTATACAAATAAAATAAATTACACCACCATGCATAATTTATATATAGACATCATATGGTCTAGAAATATATGCAAGGGGGTTTTGTGTAAATTTAATATTCTTTAGGATTTCTCCTTCACAAAGATCAAAAGTTAATTCCACAAATGTGTTATTAAAACTAGTAAACTAGTCTATTGTTTACAAATCAATACTTGATGGATCAAAATTACAATGGATTTAGATTAATTCTTATTATGTGAGTCTATACATGCCCAAGTGCATGTGCATACGAACATGACAAAAATTACACGTCACTCATATTAAACAACACACCAATAACATATATATATGATTGACATTGAAATAATCTTTTAAATGTCATGATTTAACTCTGTATTAAACATTTAAAAAATGATATAATTCCATAGTATTAAGATATAAAAATAATTTTGAATGAAATGTAAATAAAAAATAGTTGTTTTCAATTAATTTCTTTATATTATCTAGATAAAGTTGATTGTAAAATATTTTATTTAAGATAGATATTAAAATAATTTATTTTAATAAATATTGAAATATTCTTTTATTATTAATTTATTTTAATATTATATGTAAATTTTATGTGAACATAAACTACACATCTTGTTCATATTGACTTGAAAAGAATACGTTTTGACAAACAAAAAACAATTCATTGTAGCTATAAAATAGTTTAATGATAACATGTCAAATTAATAAAAAAATGTTTACCACATTTAATTATAAAATATTGTTAAACTCACATGAAATGTAAATAGCGTATGTGAAAGATAAGCATTAGATTGCATATATTATTAGCATGATATATATTTATAGTACATGGTGTGACCCTTGGATTCATATTCCAAGAGGTCTTTTGGACTCTGGTGGTTGTTGACATTGCACACCAACCCATAGAGGATTAGGTGTCCAACATTATCCACTTAACCCAAAGGGGTATGTATGAGTCCAAGAAGAGAGTTGTAATACAAAATGTGCAAAAAATGTATTGTAGCACTAGGCTGAATGTTCTCTCTGAAATGTTGGTATAAGGGGGGTGGTTTAAGGATGACCACCAACGTTGGAATGCTTAGTGCAGTTACCAAAACTCTTCCAAATCTGGCATGAAGCTGAGGTCTTCTGCTATATGAAGAGCTCCCAAAGTTTTGAAGAGAGAAACCTTCAACCTTGAAAGGGCGGTCTAACCCCACATAAAAATGGAGAACCTCAACCTGAAAATGGAGGTCTCAACTTGTGATGGTTTAAGGATGACCACCAACTTTAGAATGTTTAGTGCAATTATTGGAACTCTTCCAAAACTGGCAAGACACTGATGTCTTCTACTAGAGGAAGTGTCCCCAATTCTTTGAAGAGATGTCTCAACCCTGCATAGATCGTTTAAGGTTGATCAGCAACTGAAGGCATGCTCACGGGCATCTTTGTCTCCGGCTATAACTTTGAATCTAGTATGAGTGGTTGTCATTGAGGCTCACTTGATGTGGCTTTGAAGCTTGTAGATGACCATCACTTCCCCCCTGTGAGATACAAGGTGAGATGATGGAGAAAACTCAATTGCAAGATTGTTCAATACTTTAGAACAACTTCTGACATATGACTAAAATATCTTCTTGGTTGTTGAAGCCCATTGCCAAGAAGCGATCCATCCAAGAAGAATCTTTGTTCTCACATGAGTTTTTTTTAAGCATATGTTTGACGAATGAGTGGTTTTAAGGCAGTGCTCAAATGGATGAAGATCAAAACAATGATCTTTCATATGGCTAACTCGGTCATAGTGTTTTCATTTAACAATTTGTTGTAGTTGTTGTCAAAGAGGCACATAATCTGGAACAACTGAAGGTGAATTATCATGAGTAAATCCAACACTCTTAAACTGGATGGGCTTTGAGTAATCTGGAATTTAAAAGGACATGTCCTTGTCATATCCAAGGCTAGTTTTGTTCTTGTTATAGACAAACTCTTCCCAAGCTCTAATAATTTGCTTGGGAAGTGCAGGTTGAACCTCTGCATCTTTCTGCGCATCTGCTATTAAAATGGGTACTACATCTGTCATTTCTTGTTGCTGATGGGAGTTTGTATCAATGTTACTGATTTGACCACTTGCTGGTTGTTGATGGGTGTCATGATGCTTATGTTGTTGTAAATCATCATGCTAAAGCTGAGACTCGAACTGCAAAAATTCAATATTTTCTTATGCATTTTATAGGCATGTCACAATGTTAGAGAGAGTGTATTTACGGATTTTTTACCATCCCATAAAAAATTAACATGTATTAAAGTATTCAATAATTCTAATACATTATCTATTCGATCCATTTCACAACAAATGCAAGAACATCAACCAATGTGCAATAGCCCTTTAATGCTCTTTAAGGCTCATAATACTAATGATTTCTTTCCTAAAAAAGAATTGTTCTACACTAACAACTCTATTTTATCCATATAATTCAGCTCATCTTCGAGGCACAAATATAGACCAAGACATATGGACAACTCGATCAACATACAATAGGAGTCGTCTAACGAGGTGGAGGAATTGCCCTGACGGACAAAAGTGGCCAGAATCTAGGCAAAAAAATTTCAAAAAATCTTGTAGAGGCAATGTTTGAATCGTGTTTTTGATGGTGGAAATGGAATCAACACCATCGAAAATGTCTAGGACACCTAAAATTTTGAAGTTTAACAACTATAACTTGGATTTACAAAAATCCTTGCCAGATTTTCTCTAAATATGACTAGAATTCCCATAAATTTCCGGGAAACTCCTCCGCCTCATTAGACTATGCGCATACAATAGTTTGGATGCTGGAACTAGGCACAAACTTCAACGCAAAGAGTAATATATACAATGCACATAGCATATATACTCAAAGAGTCATATTGTCACGCCCCCAGGCCAGCGGTAGTCTTTCAACCGCTCTTGGTGAGGTGCGGCACCACCAAACACTTTCTTTTTACCAATACTTATGTTCGTGGACTACGCCTAACTGCTTATTCCTACTTAGCTTGTGATTCTCAACCAAGTATTATTCTTTATCCTTTATACCAATGAACACCCATACACATTCATTGTCAACAACAATTATAAATGATGAACACAATTGCACAGTATAAAGGGAGGGGCAACTCCCTGAACAACGAGTCTGCCCAACAATATATTATACAACAGTCTACAATGTACAAGTATACTTGGTAAGCTTAAGTTTCATACTTAGTGAATTTTACAATCCAAGGCAAAACTCGGTTGCCTAGCTCGTCGGCACCTCCGCATGGTCGCCGCACGACTCACCAACGCTTTGTTCACCTTGTCACACGATCGTGTTGTTTTCCCAACTTGGGCGCACCTCCGAGTCGCCACACACGGGCACCTCCAAATGAGACACACCTCCGTCTACAACCTCAACACTTTACCAAGTCACCGTGCACACTTGCACGACGGGCGGGCGCTCACCCGAGTCGCCAAGACACCCGTGCCAAGTCGTCCCACAAACTAGGTGCCACACCCATGCACGCCACAACCGTCCTTCGGGCGCCACACACCCGTGCACACCACAACTCAACCACCGGGCGCTCCTGCCCGCACCTTCATCCACAACTGTGCCTCACCGTGCAACCCTGCCCAAGAATGGGCGCATGCTAAATCTGCGCCTTCCCTTAGACTTGCACACTAGAACTGCGCACTTCCTTGTTGAGCGAATGATGTAGAGCAAGTTGGTTTGATTGATGTCTAAATGAGAGCCAACACAACACAATATATATGCGTTGAAGGAGAGGTCCTGGCTTGCCCAGCCGACCTCACCCATGCCCTTGCTTCATCGCAAAAGCCCCTAAGTCATCAAGTCGGCCTCCATGCCTCCTCCACGCCATATAAACAAGTCTCCTCCTCACAAATGCGCATAAGTGTCATCGCACGTTTGGAAGAGCTCGCACTTCCACCGTCGCACTTCATGCTGGAGCTGCAGGTTGTTACATCCTCCTCCACCTGAAGTCGTTGTCGTCCTCGACAACATACCATCCTGGTAGCCATCCACCAAGATCATCACCAATGTCTGTCTCATCCTTGGTCCACGATGTCAACTTCTCCACATACTGCAAACATCCCTACAATATATGTAGAACTACCATCTCCACCATGTGTCGTCCTCATCCTGTGAACTGTCCTCCTCGTCTCCCTGATGCCAACATCTCTCTAGTACACCACTAGCCCCCAGGACTTGAACTAGTCGGGTGATCAGTCCAACTGTCACGCTCAAATCATAAGAATGTTCCTCCTTATGCCTTCACTAGTCTATCTCGGATTCTACCACATCCCGAACTCACCAAGAATCTCACCATGCTCACGTCCATGGAAACTCCATCCCATCTACAACATGTCATGATGCTTGATGCCAAGCCATCCCTGCACCATCTGTCATACTTGCTCAACCTGTTTTAAAGGACTCACTGCCATGAGCAGCTAACAATGAGCCCCATCTTCTTGTCCATCTAAGAAGATGTGGAGGAAGTAGAGCCTGAAGGCTCATGCTCACTAATCATCTCAATCCATCTGTTAGGATCCTCGATCTCCATCCTCTGTAGATAAGTGACCCGATCCTCCTCTCGGACATTCGGCCTCACATATGCCTCATCATCATCATCATCCTCGACCTCTTCTAGCCTTCTTGACAAATCCTAGATACTATCTAAAAGAGTCCTGATGACCAATGACTGCTCGATAAGCTTTGTCTCAACCATGGAAAATCGATTACTCATGTCATCCATCCACTTCTCGTCCTCCATTTGCATCACTGCCAACTTACAATCAGGCCTTGTTACTCCAATGGTAGGCACACCAATGGGTACATCTTCCCTTCCATCGTAAATATACAGCTTCTTCAAATGTGGAACAATCATAGCATCAAACTGTTTCATGAATTCCATTCCCAGCATAGCCTCATAGTCATCTATCCGCACTATAGTGAAGTCAACCTTCCCTGTCCACTCACCAAGTGTTGTGTCCACCTTTTCAGCTACACCAAGAACTTCATCCGGAGGAGAATTCACTGTCTTCATTTGCGCCTTGATTGGTACAAATTTCAGCCCAACCCTTCTCGCGGTATCTTCTCCCATGAAGTTGTGAGAGGCCCCACTATCCACCATAGTGAGTATATCAGCATATCCAACCTTCATTCGAACATACTCCAACTTATTCTCTCAAGATCCCTCCAAGAGATCACCTCTGGAGCAGCAGCAGCACCAAGTATCTGCATCATCCCCACAGAAGCTTCTTCATTCTTCGCATTAGATTGTGCAATCGCAACCACTTTCGGTTTAGAAGGGCAATTCTTCACTGTATGTGGTCCTGCACATATCCAACACTTCAAGATTTTCTTCGTCTTCGAATTGTCATCTGATTTTGAAGCATCTTCTTTCTTCTTATCTTTCGTCTTGTCGGACTTCTTCTTCCTATCATCAGAAGTCTCATCATAATGCTCCACCAACCTGTCCACAGTAGCAAAAGCTTCTTCAAGTGTTCTAGTCCTCTGTCTCTTCACTTCATTGCGTGCCCAAGGCTTCAACCCAATAATGAAATTGAATACCTTGTCCCTCTCCACCATGTCAGGAAGTTCTAGGACCGCACTTGCAAACTCCCACTAATATGTGTGAAGGTTCCCTGTCTACTTTATGAATTTTATCTTCATCCTTGCTTCCCACGTTTCATCTTGAGGATTGAAATGGGCCTGCAAAGCCCCCTTCATTTCATCCCACGAAGTGATGTCACTAGCACTGCCACTGGTAATCTGATCCATCCGTCTTCGCCACCACATCTTAGCATCCTTTGTCAAGAACTGAGCAGCTACCTTGACCTTCTTCTCATCATCAGATAGACCCAATCGTTCCAAGTATTGCTCCATGTCCGATAGAAAGTTGCCAAGAGTCTTTGCACTCCTTGTACCATCGAAAGATTCTGGTTCCTTGACTTTCACATGAGGCACTCCTCCGCCTGAGTTATGCCTCACGACCTTCTTCAACACCGCGGTCTCATCTCTGGCTTCGTCAAGAGATTTCTTCAAGTCCATGATCTCTGCAAGACCCTGGTCCCTTGCTTCTTCAACCTCCTTGACCCTTACTTCAAGTTGTGTACACATAAGATCAGTGTACTCGTGTTTGGTTTGGAGTTCCTTGAGCTCTTCCTTCATCTTCGAATTGGCCTCTTCATCTTTCACGACCAAGTCAATCTTCTTATTCCAGTAAGCCTCTAAGTCCTCCAATTTCTCCAACACTTTCTCAATGAACCCAAGAGTAGTGCCCTTCGCACCGTGACTAGACCCAACCTGAGATTCAGCCATTGCTAATAGCCTCCTTCTTCTTTGCAATCTAGTTTTGACCATACAACAGCTTCACCTGCAACCCAAGTCCTTGATGCAACACTTATCAGGAAGTGTTCACCAACCTCTTTCCCCTGCAAGTACCTGTCACCATTGTCACTTCTTCGTCACGAGCAACCCTGCTCTGATACCAACTCACGATAGTGTAGTGGGATCAACACTTCATCGTCAACCCGGTCATCAACTTGCTCTGCTACCAACTGTCACGCCCCCAGGCCAGTGGTAGTCTTTCAACCGCTCTTGGCAAGGTGCGGCACCACCAAACACTTTCTTTTCACCAATACTTATGTTCGTGGACTACGCCTAACCGCTTATTCCTACTTAGCTTGTGATTCTCAACCAAGTATTATTCTTTATCCTTTATACCAATGAACACCCATACACATTCATTATCAACAACAATTATAAATGATGAACACAATTGCACAGTATAAAGGGAGGGGAAACTCCCTGAACAATAAGTCTACCCAACAATATATTATACAACAGTTTACAATGTACAAGTATACTTGGTAAGCCCAAGTTTCATACTTAATCAATTTTACAATCCAAGGTAAAACTCGGTTGCCTAGTTTGTCGGCGCCTCCGCATGGTTGCCGCACGACTCACCAACGCTTTTTTCACCTTGTCGCACGATCATGTTGTTTGCCCAACTTGGGCGCACCTCTGAGTCGCCACACACGGGCGCCTCCAACCGAGACACACCTCCGTCCGCAACCTCAACACTTTACCAAGTCATCGTGCACACTTGCACGACGGGCGGGTGCTCACCCGAGTCGCCAAGACACCCGTGCCAAGTCGTTGCACAAACCGGGCGCCACACCCGTGCACGCCACAACCGTCCATCGGGCGCCACACACCCGTGCACACCACAACTCAACCACCGGGCGCTCCTTCTCGCACCTTCACCCACAACCGTGCCTCACCGTGCAACCCTACCCAAGAATGGGCACATGCTAAATCTGCGCCTTCCCTTAGACTTGCGCACTAGAGATACGCACTTCCTTGTTGAGCGAATGATGTAGAGCGAGTTGGTTCGATTGATGTCCAAATGAGAGCCAGCGCAACACAATATATATGCATTGAAGGGGAGGTCCTGGCTTGCCCAGCCGACCTCACCCACGCCCTTGCTTCATCGCAAAAGCCCCTAAGCCATCAAGTCGGCCTCCATGCCTCCTCCACGCCATATAAACAAGTCTCCTCCTCACAAATGCGCATAAGTGTCATCGCACGTTTGGAAGAGCTCACACTTCCACTGTTGCACTTCATGCTGGAGCTGTAGGTCGTTACACATATGAATGGACCAATGCACATATGATTAGGTTTTAATCAACCAAGCACTGCAATCAATAGATTTTAAGAATCTTGACATGCTTGGCTTAATCTTTAAAAATATGACCACTGATAAGATCAACCAAGGACTTCATACAGATGGCAATGCTCGAGCAACCCTTCAATTCGTGTTGGGAATATTCATAAGAAATGCCACAATCGATTAGATTATATTGAAGATACACCTCTTCCTCAACCAAAAACTGAAACAACACTAGGCACCATTATAACAACGCTCAGCCAACAGATTCATGTAGGGTTCATGAGGACTCTTCTCTGTGCAACATCATAGGCATACTCTTCTTTGTGTAACATCATAGGCCTATATATATATTTTTTGACTAGCGGAATCATCAACGGCAGTGGTATCGTACTTGCATTACACTGGGTCGAATCCCAGTGGCTGCCACTATAACCTCTAAGAGGAACCGCCCAGCCCGCAAGAACGACCCTCGGGTAAGACGAGACTGGAACATCATAAGCCTATATTCACTCAATGAGAATATTTCAATTTTAAGGGTAACATGTCAAATTAAATATTTACAATTCATGAGATTTAATTGAACTTTAATCGTAAATATTGACATTGATATGTGTACTATAATAACACTTGATAGTATAATTTTTTTTTTTTTTTAAATAATTTTTTCCTAACAAATATTATTTATAACTCAATAAAAATAATCACTTCATCTCTATGAAGTAATAAAAAATTTAAATTTAAATTTAATAATTATTTTTAATTTCAAAATATTATAATTTAATACTTAATATTTTTTAAAACTTTAGTATATTTTATAAATTCTAATTAAAATTTAAAAGTCAATTATTTTTTACTAAAAGTGAAAACAATATAACGTACCATCCTTGGATATAATAAATAAATACTTTAAACTACGGGCAAAGAATCATCACTGTACTCAATAGAATTATCACTGTATTCGATGCTGTACGGGCCTCATTATGGCAAATTCAATTATTTTATTTGACAATTATAGTTCGGTACGCTCAAACTATCCTATTGCTGATTTATATATATACACACCATATTTTCTTTTCGTCAATTGAGCATGCAAGTCAAAATTTGGTACCCTCCGATTTTACCACTCAATTATTACGCATATAATAGATTTATATTTTTCATTTCCTCAAAATTGAAATATCAAAAGCATTGTACCTGAATTTTATCTTTATCTTTTATTTCCTTAAAATTGAATTATAGAACTCAAGAAACATTAATACCCAATTCATAAAAATCATCGTTCTGAGTCACGAGTACGATGTGTCACCTACCTATTGGAGATATTCAAACCTGACCGATTTGTAGGTGCTTGAAAAGCATGAATCTTATAGCTTAGTCTCAACTAACCCAATGAGCCTTTTCACCAACTTTCAAAATTGAAAATACAATTCTCTGGACAGAATCAAAACAATCCACTTACATTAAAACAAAACGATCCATTAACATTAATATTAAGAGGGTGATTCTTATTTCCAACTCTATAGCAAAGTAAATGCACCCTGACATGCGAGGTAAATAGTGTTCGCTCTTTCTCTCCACGTGAATCGAGATAGCAGCGTGGAGAGAGAAGGCGAGCGCTATTTGCCTGGCATGTCAGGGTGCATTTACTTTGCTATAGAGGTGGAAATAAGAGTTTCCAAAAGAGACGAGTGTATACCACATAAATGTATATCACTGATGAGATGAAATCCTATGACATAAAATCATAACAAGATTTCATCCAAAGTGTTTTGTTCTCGTCATTTAATTTAATTTATATAGATTAATATATATTTAAATAAGTCCAGTGAGATTGTCTTGCTATTCAATTAAAAAATTATGTTTGACCAAAAATTGCGTAATTTTTTTTTATCTATGTTAATTTATGCTAAATTAATAGTGTTCAATATATTTTGGTAAAAATTAATAAACTGAAATGTGAAATGAGTAAATTAACCGTTTACTCAAACATAAAAAAGTAAAACATAAATCATAATGAGAAATAATTCTTGGTAAATATATTTATTTATATCTTATTCCTATTAATTTTATATGCAAAGACAATTTAAGTTTATGGTAGGAAGTTATTAATGATAAATATGTTATTTCCAAGGATTTTACTTTTGGATTGTTTTATTGCAAAGCTTAGACATAAAAAAAATAACTATATAAATATCTAAAAATCATATGAATATTACACTCATATCCATAATTTATGGCATAAAATTTGGGAGACAGTTATCTACATGGCATTATATGGTGTAAAGGATAAAAAAGACTTTCAAAATTAAGGTCCAATTAAATATTTGAGATATAATTTTTTTAATAATATTGAAAAATAAATATTTATTTTTCAAACTTAAGCATTATAAGTTGCATTCTTCAACTAATAGTAGTCTACATAGAAATCTATTGCTAGAATCCCGTCATGGCAAGACTAATAATACTTATAACTGATAATAACATATAGTTATTGGGAATTTTTTTTATTAAACATAAACCAATACTTTTTAATTATTTATCTAGTTGAAAAAATTAAACAATAAATGTCTGCTATTAATTCATGGAATTGTAACAAAGTCTATTCACAACTTAATAATATCAATGGTTAATTAAAATAAATATCCATCATTAAAAATCATATTAACCTGTAAGTAGCAAATGCTTATCACTTTTAAATTTGGCGTTCAATATGGATAAATCTGTGAATTACCGTCCACGGGCTCTATGATAAATTAACGCTTAATTCGATCGCGGCCACGCATAAATGCCTGCCGGATTAATTTTTTCTGTTCATGGTAGGGTCTGTGCGCGTGGGGTCATGGTCACTCGTTTCGTTCTTTTTCTCGACGTTCTTCTGTGACGAAGTTGTGAAAATCTCATAAAAATTGATCAGAGTCCTCAAATTTCATGCATTTGAAATTACAATCTCAAATTAAAATGAGCAATCTAAATCTATCCAAGTAAATGAAATCGCAATTTCTTTTTATTTTCATGCCGAGTAAGTTCTCGCTAGAAAATCACATTACAATCGTATTATACAATATACAGTCACATCACAGCTTCATCAACAATCATCAAATCATTCAGAATAAACCAAACATCCTCCGAAATTGCGACAGCAACTGCTGCGCCGCAGGAATCGCACGTAACTGAGGTGCGTGAAAACGACTTCCTCAACCACTAAGCCATGCACCTCAACTGCAAATGAAATCGCAATTTCAACAACCGATTTTTCAATTTAACAGATTTCTGTTCACCGAATTCCATGAACATCGAGATACGCATCCACAGGAGTGCACCACATTCTTGGCTAAATTTGGATGAAGCTGAGCATGAGTAGGGCCGCCGTCCCCGCCGACTATTACTTAATTGATTTTAATTAAATTAATTCATTTTTAATTTATTCTTCCTAAATTTGATAAAAAAACACGTAAATAGAAAATCATAAAATACATACTTTCCATCGATTTTTTTTGCAATTAGAACGAACAATTTGGATTTACTTAAATTGTTCACACACTTTAAAATCGTAGATGACGTTGCAGATTTACATGAAGCTACAGAATTCAAAACAAGAACCGTGGAAAAGAACAACCATTCAAGTGCCTGTCATGCCGCGGACTATTAAAAAAAATCATTAAATTCATTGATTTAATTTGATATAATGAGCCAACCATAAGAAATGAACCTTAAGCTAGAATGAGGCATCCATATCATCGTTTCAGAATAAATTTATTTTGAGCGGGGAGTTTTGTGCATTTTTGCTAAATCTTGCTCGGAATATATGGGAAATTAGTTTTATGCATCTTCTAGAAATCGCGATTCCTCCTAAGTTGAATCAGAATATTTTGATTTTGAGCGGCTGAGTTTTATGCATTTTCAAAGTAATTTTACTTGTTATTTTTTGTGAGTTTTTAATTAAATGTAGTGAAAATAATTGTAGTTAAATTTTTATTTCCGTTGTTTAAATTGATTTTTTTATTATATATATAATTAACATTTTGAAAGTTTTTTTAAAACACTTCAATATAAAAAATAATATTATTAAATCTGTTAATTTAAATGAATATCTTGATTGCTTACTTGATTCTAAACAAATTAAATCTGAAAATAAACTAATTTTTTTCCAAAAAGTTACAATTTTTTACCAAAAAAATTACATTTTTTTATAAATCTTATTCAAAAATTTTGAGAAATAGTTTTATGCATTCTCCAAAAATGGCAAGTTCTCTGGAATTTTGAGAAAATCTTATATATGAAATGAACAAAATTCTAAACAAAATCTTATCATTTTAGGTTTCAAATAATTTGAAGAAAACTCAAAGAATTTCTCAAAAATAAATAATAAGGAAGGAAACAAGGTTGTATATGGGGCATGCTGCAACCAAACCATCTTATCGTTTTTATCCCATCATTTTATTTTGGATAAGTTTCTGAACTGAACCGTCGGTATGTGGAATTGATTTGAGTATATCTTCGGTATCTGTCGCATAAAAATAATATATGTGTGTGTGTTTTTTTTTTAAATAATATTTTTTAAATAAAATTTTTAAAATTATTTTAGTTGTGTCTTGGCATAGGTTCTCTAATGTAAAGGAAAAAGAGTTAAGAATCAAAATTTAAAAATAATATTATATTTTTATAAAAATACATTTTAATTATTTAAAAAAAATTACATAGTGTTTTGTTGGATTAGCTTGTTATTTTAAGAAAATCATTTTATTTGAAATTGGTTTGTAAGGGGTAAGTTTTTATTTTGGGGGATTGTTGTGAGTTTTGGGCCATTAACTTATTTCCTTTACACTTAAGGAAAACAAGCTTTTAGCCAAACAAAAAAGTGTATCTAAATCAAAACCTTCTTTGTGTTTTCTATTAGAAAATTTAGAATAAAATTTATTGGAACATTTTTTTACATAAATTCAATAAAACAAAGTTTTCTGATTCACATCTTAAAATTTAATTTATAATTAAATTTTGGTAAAATTAAATTGAAATAACTATTCAGCAAAGAGGAGAAAATTCCCCTCATCAAATAACTGTACAAAAATTATAAATTAAACCTAATTTATGGTAACAAGTTCAACAATTAAATTTAACACCATGCAAATGCTAGGAACTAACCAAATCATACATACAACTTAAAATTAATATTTTCCCAAATTTTAATCAAATTTCAACCAATACTATCAAAAGCACACCCCAAAATATGAATTCTTTAAGCCACTAGCAAATAATTATCACTGTATTTAAAATTTGAATTATTACCATATCTAAAAATTTAGGTTTTATTTATTAGATTTTTTGGAAAATTTTTCAAATTTTTCTTGAAAATTACTTAAAATTTAGTAAAATTTTCCGAAAATCACAAATTGAAATTGTTGCAAATTCTTTTTTCAAAATACTAAATTCATATATGTACTTTAAAGAAAAACTAAAATCTCCTACAAACTCGCTCTCTCCCTCCCTCTCTCCTTCTCTCCTGTACGGCCCAAATTATGGCAAATTCAACGATCTCCTCACTCACTCCATTCATCACTCTACTCGATGCTGTACGGCCCAAAATTATGGCAAATTCAACAATTTCCTCGTCAGGCGATTTTATCACTGATTTATTTTTCATTTGTCAAAATTGAAGCATACACGTCAAAATTTGATACCCTACAAATTTATCGGTCAATTAATACATATATATTGGATTTTTACTTATATCAAAAGCATTGTACCTTAATTTATCTTTATCTTTTATTTCCTTAAACTTGAAGCATACAAGTCCAGAAATATTATTCCCAATTCATAAAAATCATGGTTCTGAGTCACGAGTACGATGTGTTCACCCACCTATTGGAGGTATTCAAACCTCACCGATTGGTCTGTTCTTCAAAAGTACGAATCTTACAGCTTAGTCTCAACGAACCCAGTGAGTGTTCTCACCAGCTTTCAAAATTGTAAATACAGTTTTCTTGATAAAATCACGAGAATCCAATGAAATTAATACAAAACGATCCATTAACATCAAAATTAAAGCCAAACGATACGACAGACACATACGTGTAAACGACTGATCGGATGGAATCCGACATAAAAGGCACATAGGTGTATACGGCTGATCGGATGAAATCCGACATAGCAGACACATAGGTGTATACGCCATAGACGTATACGACTGATCAGATAAAATCCCAGAGATACAAATCAGGGCAAGACTTGATCTACAAATATTTGGGACAGATCCTGCCAGTATGAATTAAAACAGACACACACCCAAAAACTCCAAGCAGACTACATTGCTAACCACACCCAGACCCGCGAATAGGCTACATCCTGTCCACTGGAATCTGCCAATTTATTCAGTGATATACGTTTATTCAACAAATGCTGATTTACTTATATTTATTTAGATGGGCAGGAGGAGGCCGGGCATGGATTTGTCGTCAGAGTGTCCAAACTCGCTTTGCCAGATGAGAGAGCACTCCACCTGCCTTCGTCCAACAGGCGAAGACGCCGAGGCTGGCTTGAAATCCGTCACAACAAGAGACGTGTTAAAATACTCTCGAACTTGCGTAACTATCCCATTCTCATCCACAGTCCAGACGTGAATCCAGTAAACGGATTCGTCCTCGTGACCTTCAACAACCACCTTGTTGCCCAGCACGGTCACGGATTGGGGGGAAAACGAAAATTGCTTAGTCTGCGTAGAATCGGCGGTGAGAAAAGACATCAAACAGTGGCGGTAAGCGGGAGGGCCGTGAAACCACCACTCCAGGTCGGGAGCCAAAATCCTCCGCACCGTCTCTGCATCGCCCGTCTCCAGCGCCACGTAAAGCCGCCGCACCACCGCCTCCGGTGCTGCTGGGATGGGATTTGAACTAGCCAGCTCTTAAAGAAACTTGAGGGGAATCGAACCCGAAACGCAGAAATGGGGGTGAGACTCGAATTGCTGATGAAAGGGAACGGAAAAGGATTTGATAAACGGCAACAGACAACAAAGAAAAACGAAATGAGGAAAAGCGAAGAAATGAAATGAGCGAGGGAGGGAGGATTCTTAAACTAAGGGAGTGGACGGGTATTTATAGGCAGAATCAATGGAATTGAAATCAATGGCGTCAGTGGTACAATGCCCGGGGTATGCGTGTTCGCACCGAAATAAGAATAAACGAAGGCGGCCTTGCCGGCGAGCACATTGTAGTGTATTGAAAAGTCAGGTGCAAATGGTCCGGCTCTCTATGTGCAGCATTTCACTGCTAAAAATTCAAGGTGGTGTACAGGGTCTGCTGAAAATTCAGGAAAGTGTACATAGGGTACTTCCCTGGGGGAGAAAATATAGGTTCTTGATGGTTAATGGTTAACTATTAGGTTCTTTTTAAAGATAACATGTAAGACAAGGCTAGAGAAAACACATATTCTTCAATGCTAACTATTAAGCCTACATTAAAGATGTCAAGTAGTGTTGTTTTATGTTTTGTGTATCATGTTGTTGGAAGAATCACTGTATCTCTATGGAATTCGTAATTTCCACTCTGGGGATCCTAGTTACGGGTTTGTAACGTTATCAATACCTGCGAGTTTTGGTGTAACAGAAAACCTCCACATGGTATCAGATCTTGGACCTAGGTTCAATTCCCTAAGTTGCTTTTGAGGGGGGTGTTGGAAGAATCACCACACCTCTATGGAATTTGTAATTTCCACCTTGGGAATCCAATTTGTAACGTTTACCAACACCTACAGTCAAACCTTTGCTTTTGAGGGGAGGTATTGGAAGAATCACTGCACCTCTATGGAATCTGTAATTTCCACCTTGGAAATCCTAATTACTAATCTGTAAAGTTTACCAACACCTAAAATTTTTGGTGTAACAACAAACCTCCATACATATCAGAGGACCTAACCTCCACACATATCACCTAACCTTATCACCTAACCTCCACACATATCAGGGGACCTAAAAGCTCAAAGAACCATACCATACTCCTTGACCATGAAGAGAGGACCTAACCTCCACACATGTCAAGTGACCTAAAAGCTCAAAAAACCATACCATACTCCTGACCATGAGAAAGAGGTACCTAAAAGCTCAAAAAACCATACCATACTCCTTGACCATGAGGAAGAGGTGCCGAGAAGAACCAGAAGAGCCCTAGATTATCCATCAATTGGCACCTAGATTGATAATTCTATATGAATCAAAGAGGATTGACATTTGTTTTATAAAATTCGAGTCTTGGGGTTTCTATATCATGTACATTTCGGGCCACTTTTGGTGAACAGGAATGGTATTTTTTAAACCAAGTGATAGGGAATATGAACTCTATTGCTCTCTTAGGGAATATGAACTCTATTGCTGTCGTTGTTCTCCAGTTTTGATTATTTATGAATAAGGATTCATTCAATTGTCATGGGTGTGATTGATTTTGATGATACTGGTCTTCCAACATTGTCCTTTTGAAGCATGGGTGTGATTGATTTTGATGATACTGGTCTTCCAACATTTTCCTTTTGAAGCAAAACCCCCCAAGACATAACAACCTATTGGATCATCCATGAATATGGTTTTTCCCACATTGGAGCCAAGCGTTGCAGTTCGTCTAATGAGAATGCCGCTTGTACACACTGCGATTCAAGGCTTACTGCTCTAGCTTATAAAGACATGCCGCTTGTACGCACTGCTATAGCTGTAAGGTAATTAGTGTAATAAGAGCATAATGAAAAAGAAGCAATGGTATTAGCCCTCGAAAAAGGAAGGAAGAATAGTGGTGGTATAGTCGGGATATTGAAGGTTTCGAAGTTAGAATAGGTTAGAACTTCAACGATGTGTAAAGGTGCAAACCAATACTTTAAATACTTTGGATAACGTAGACACAAAGTTTCGTCGGACTTAAAGACCAAGGAACATTTTTGGATACAAGGAAAAACCAAGAGCCATAAGTAGATGCTGTTTAGATGATATTGTTTATAGTGCAAGTAGATGAATACGCTTATTGATGAACATTTGAGTCATAGAAGTATATAGAGAAATTTGAAATATTATATGCTTTTTCTCTATTATATATGCCGCTTGTACGCAATGCTATAGCTGTACGGTGATTAGTCCAATGTAATTAGTGTAATATAAGTACAATGAAAAAGAACGAGCCCTAGAGCCCTCGAAAAAGAAGGAAGAACAGTGGTATGGTCGGGATATTGAAGGTTTTGAAGTTAGGATAGGTTAGATCTTCAACGATGTGTAAAGGTGCAAACCAATACTTTAAATACTTTGGATAATGTTGAAAACAAAGTTTCGAAGGAACATTTTCAGATATAGACCAAAACCAAGAGCCATAAGTAGATGATATTTATAGTGCAAGTAGATAAATACACTTATTGATGAACATTTGAGTTATAGAAACACGTAGAGAAATTTTACAAAATTATATGTTTTTCTCTCCGGCCGCTGCGGCTTCGTATTAAATATTAAGAAACAATAATATTATATATGAGTTAACTTAACTCTCATTAGGTAGCGATGGTGGTGGCGGTGATTTAACATTATTAAATATTAATAAATAATAATATTAATAATGTTATAAATAAATATAATAATTTAATAATTAGATATTAATAATTTTAAAGAAAATTAAATTTTTTATAATTAAATAAATAATTTATAATTAAAATATTTTGAGAACACTTACCCTCAATTTAATTATATTTAAATTGATATATTAATATTAATTAATATATTAACTTTATTATTAATAATTAATATTATATTTAAATAACTTTAAATCAATATTTATATATAATAATGACTTATAATTATCATAATTAAAATATAATAATTATTAACTAAATATCATACTTAATATTTAAATCAATACATTTTAATAAATTGAAATATTAATTAATGATGATGATTAAAGTCCACTAAGACCAATGTAGTCTACTGGACCTAAAAAAAATGGAGTCTAATTGTCATTCTTCAAAATCTTGTTTCTGTGATCAAGGAGACGGGAAAGAAGCACTCCAAGATCGCTATAGTTGGGTTGGCTTAATAAGTCGAGAAGATTGGAGATGTGGCTGAAGATAGGGAATTGAGAGCGGATGTGGGTAAGAGTCAGGTAGTCTAAAAGGAAGTGCTTTTCATCTTCAACATTCTTAGTGTCACAAATCGAACATATTCGATCGTCCCAGAGAGTCTTGGGAGTATACTAGTGCCCGGTCTCACTTCAAAGCTCATGAGAATTAGTTCTTATCCTAGGAATGTTCATGTTCTTCTTAGTGTTGGTCAACATAGAGAGATAATTTTGATTATCAAGGGTGGGGTTGATCCCCTCCTTATAGTATCTTAACTTCCTTTTACCTTCCAACTCCTTATCATCCCACATCTTGTCCTTAAAATTGGAGGTAATAGCATCTTTGATACTATCATTGCTTCTAATGATGATCTCCTCCTTAATCCCCCAAAAGTTGAGCCAAGACTAGGCATCCTTATGCTACCCACGCTTGAGGCATAGGTGGGGGTTTTGACTAAAGTTAGAAGTAATTTTTGGGAGCCTCTTGGATTACATGTTGTAAAGCTTCTTCTTGTACATTAGATATCTAAAAATAGTCGTACTTTCAATGGGGACATGCCGGCTTCGATCAAGAGGATATGGTAGGGAGTATTTCCCTTGATCTTGAGGTTATAGGTTATGAATTGCTTTTGGATAATCTCAATCTTTCTCCATGACACTATATATACCACAACCCAAAACTTCATATTAGTATAAGACAAAAGTGATGACAAGAGTCTCAAAGAGGAACCTTTTTTTACTCCAAATGTAAAGATTGACCAACTTACAATTGTTTTCAACCTCATAAAAAACTTTCCAACCTCCAATAATTCTTTTCTCGGTGTTATAATTCCAGTTGAGCCGATGAGGAAAGTCAATACCCAAATATTTACAAGAAGAAACCTGCTCTAGACAATGGTTATCATATACGAAACTACCTGGGTGATATTTTTAGATTTAATGATCATGACTTTAGTCTTGTTGGTATTAACTATCATACACATCTTGGAGTAGTAGACATGAAAAGTCTTAAGCTGCTTGTCTAGGTCATCATGGCTTTTTGCAAGAAGAATGATATCATCAACATAAAGGAGAAGAGTAATGATTACACCAGCGAGCTCGATACCCTTGCAACTCGTAGTTTTCAGACACTCCTCTAGCTTATTGATGTAAATACCAAAAAGGGTAGGGAAACATTTATTTAAAAATGTTTAATAATAATAAACTTTAGTTAAAAAATGTTTAAATTAATATACTAATATTAATCGATATTACTATTAATTAATATATTAAGTAAAGCATTAATACATAATTAATAAAAGATTTAATAGATAATTATTATAGTTAATTACATTGGTCAGTGATTTAAAGACATTTTTTATAGTCTAATGTTTAAATAATTGACCATGATCACGCTCATTCATAGTCAACAATAGTTGACCAAAGCCACTCATTGTCAACTTTAGTCAACTATGGCCATCCTTAGTTGCACACAATCAAGATTTTAAAATTGTTTTAATAATAAAAAATATTAATATTAATAATATAGTAATGTTAGAATCATACACAAATGTTTCCAATGTCGCAATGTGACAAACATTGTCACAATGTCACAACCATTGTCATAATGTTACATTAAATTACAATTTATCCAATGTTGCAACGTGATATTCTGAATCTGGTAAACCAGATTTATTAATGTGGGTGGTTGTTCAACTATGTTTGAGTATGTTTGACAATCAATAGTCTTCAACTTCAGTCAAACATAATTGCCTATTAATATTATCGATTAATATTAATAATCAAACATGTTGTGATGTTGGAATGGTACATAAATCTACCCAATGTCACAATGTTATATTAAATTGAAATTTATTCAACTTTGCAATTTCACGTTACAAAATTAGTCAACCATATTCACTTTGTAGTTGACTATGTTGGACTATGTTTGACAATGAAAACATGGACAATCATGGTCAGCAAGGGTCAACCATGATCAAACATGGTTGAATAAGGTCAACCATCAACAATAATGGTTGAATATGGTCAACCATCGTCAACTACGTCAATCGTGATGAACCATAGTTGAATACTGTCAAACACGCTCAATTATGTTTAACCATGGTCAATCAATGTCAACCATCGTCATCCATGATCAACCATGTTCAACAATGATCTTCTATGGTCAAGCATGCTCCACCATCATCAACCATGGTCATAATGGTTAATCAATGTCTTTACGGTGAACCATGATCAACCATGGTTAACGATGCTTGAATATGATAAACTAACCAGTTTATAATAATAATCCCTTGGGTTTATAACCTTAGGGTTTATAGTCATATGGTTTAATATTAATGCTAAGATTAAATGTTATTACTTTGGATTTATATCCCTTCGATTTATAAATTCTTTGGTTTTATAAGATTAATTTTAGGGTTTATAATATTAATGCCTTGGGATTCTGACAAAGATTGTCTCAATATGAAAGTGAACCATGGTCCAATGTCGCATTGCGAGAAAGATTGTCTCAATATGAAAGTCAACCATGGTCCAATGTCGCATTGTGAGAAAGATTGTCTCAATATGAAAATCAATCATGGTCAATCATGGTCAACCATGGTCAAATTGTGACAAAGATTATATCATGGTCCAACGTCACATTGTGACAACCATGGTCAACCGTGGTCTAATGTTGCATTGTGACAAAGATTGTCTCAATATGAAAATCAACCATGGTCGGCCATGGTCTAATGTCTCATTGTAACAAAGATTGTATTGATATGAAAATCAATCATGGTTAACCATAGTCAACCATGGTCCAATATCGCATTGTGACAAAGTTTGTCTCAATATGAAAATCAACCATCGTGAGCCATGTTTATTTTAGGTTTTATAATATTTATCTTGGGGTTTATATTATTCTCCTAGGTTTACTATTATTCTCTTGGGTTTATAACCCCTTGGCTTCTTAGTATTAATCCCTTGGCTTATTATTCCATTGGATTTATAATATCAATCATGGTCAACCATGATAACTCATGATCAACCATTGTTTATGAAAATAATCATGGTCAACCATGGTCAATTGTCTCATTGTGACAAA
>APFE030087148.1:2587-45507 GCA_000404065.3 Pinus taeda
AAAAAACATGCAAAATTTGACTTTCTGCCACCTTTTTGAACTGCAGAAAGCTGTCTTGGGAGAATTGATTTTTGACAGAGCAAATGAGCTCCAAATCCAAAAATTCTAGTTGGGTTGGAAAGTAGACTCACAGACCTTTCCAACAAGCCTACTCTTGCCCAATTTGGCCACCTGAAAGTTCCCCAAACATGGCTCCAAAGGCGCGTGACATGTCAGGCAGAGGCGCGTGACATGTTGGGCAATTTTCACAGGAAATTCATCTACAGCTCAGGAATTTGCCCAGCTTTTACCAGTTTTGACTTGAGATGGGATTTTTCACCCTCTTTGATGTAATTAATGTATTTTCATGTTACCATGACACTCATTTACCTCTTCTAGAAGATTCATGCATGAAATAGCAAACATTTAATGAATGGATTGGTTTCCTAGTTTATAGAGGCAAGTTGTTTTGACTGCCTAGATTTTAGTGCTAAGTTTAGAAGTGGTTGAAACAGCTCCTAGGAGGATGAGCTCGACCCCTAGAGGCAAGGAAAGGTGTTAGCTTGCCTATATTATGTATTTTCCTAGTCATTTTCAGGGTTGGAAGGTTGGACTCTTGAGGGAGAAGCTATCATTGTATTATTTCACTGTATCTCTGCAATTTTTGGCTAAGGAAGACCAGGGTTTTGCAGTCCTCTTTGGGATTCTTGTGGACTCATGTGTTGATGGTGTGTTTCTCAATGTTCTTGTAAGCTTTGTTATGTGATTCATTTCCTTTCTTTACTTCTGCACATTAAACAAATGAAGTGTTAAAGTAAGAATTCATGCTTGCCATGCTCTGCTTTTAAGTTTGTTTAATTTCAATGTTTTCTATTGTCTAAAGAGAATTCAAAGTTATTATTTGTTCTCTTTAGCTCTCTCACCTGTCATTCCTATTCATCCACCTCAATCAAAGGCATTAATACTGTCTCCTACCTCGCCCCAAAGAACCCCCTGCAGAAACTGTGTCCAAACCCCGCACCCAAAATTTCCATCCCCTCAATTTGCCACCAAAAACCCTAAAACCCCAAATCAACCATTTTGATCAGTTTACTAGCCTAAAATCAGTGTTACCCTATTGGTCATCTCATCCATTGAAGATTTTACTGAGATTGACCGGAGAGAGCCTTCTCCTGCCCCGTAGGGCTAGCTACGAGGCTAAATGGTTTGATGTTGCCTTGAGGTTTACCTTTCTCAGCCTGAGGTGAAATTTCAAGCGCTAACAGTTTCAAAAGATGACGTGGGCCAACAAGGATGAAGTAATAGACAAGTGGAGCTGATGTGGAGGATAATGTGGGAAGCTCACTTGACAAAGGACATGTGGAATGTATAGAGTTGGACATGTGGCACTCAGTTTTAAAGGTTTCAAGTGGCTACGTGGGCCATTTTTGAGTGACACGTGAACCAATTATGAGAGGCCATGTGGCACTAGATGAAATTAGCATGAAATAAACACACAAACAGGCTTGGAGAGGGAAATAAGATATGTCACTGACATCTCCTTGGTGATTTTAGACAGAGTAGTGGGACATGTTGGCAGGGACAAGTAATCTCGATGGCTTTTTGATTGGCCCATTGGTTTAGCGACTGGTCCCACAAGGACACATCACCCTATCGATTTAAACTCGACAATTTCTAGGAGGCACAATTTTTATTTCTGGGGTGATGAGGCATTGAGACGAGGTGGAAAGCACTGTGGCTAGATGCAATAGGGGATTGGCACAAGTAAGAAAATATAGGACACCACGGGACATGTAACCTCATAAGTGTTTCCCCAATGGTTCCAAAAATAGCTCCATTGTAACTTGTTGGGGAGACGACTCCGTGGCGACAAAAGCTGACAAACCAAAAGTTTGTCCTAGGAATTAAGGTGATGACGTCACTTCGGAGGTTCGAACCCTGATGATTTTTAAACAAGGTGTATTTAAAAAGGCTAGGGTAATGGGTATGGGGAAATATAAATGTTCATAACAAATGATGTCTTTCAAGCTTTAGAAGGCATGCCAAAGGGGCCTAGTAGGAGGTGTTGAGTGGAGGTTTCTTGTGTTAACTATTTGAGGGCCTTCTAGCTTAAACGTGCTTTGCATGAGTTTTAAAAATGGCTGTGGGGGTTTATGTGAATAATCTCTCAAGGCTATGCCAATCTACAATCTTGATTAAACAAACCTGAATGAGTTTGTAGGTCTGACAAAATGAGCCATATTTGGCAATTCAACAAAAAACAATAGTGCACTAAAACTTAGATAAAGCAGCCTGGATGAACATACAACTATTTTGTGACATGGAGAGATTTGGTGGCAAATTTGGCAACTTGACAAAATCTAGCAGTTCGCCAAAATTAGAATAATAAATAAAGTCATTTCTAAATCATGTGAGATACTAGAATTGAAGTAAATGACATTTTAACTTAGATTTTATCACAAAGAACATAGAACAGAGATTGATGACAACATGAACGCATCGAGAAGACTTAAAAAATTTAGAATATAACTAAAGATCAAGAAGTCATGCATGTTAATATTTGAACATAACTAAAATTCTAAATCTAAAAATATCAACTCTTATTATTTATAAGCAAAAAATCAATCAACAAGAAGTACTTTTTTTGTGTGGATGATTGGGAGATTAGAGAAGAATATTTCCGAAGGTATTTTATGGTGATGTTGTAGCATAGATTGTATTGGTTATTGTGGTGAGTGGTTGAGAGACAAAGAAAAAATATTTTGTAGAAGTGAGGATTTCACGGTTTGAGTTTGAAAATGGAATGAAAGATGAACCAAGGAAGTTTAGCAAGTTGTAGCTTGCAAATAAGGGGTTGTAGCTCCTTTCAGTGGTAGTTGATAAACTCAAGGGGTTGTAGTAACTTCCTTTATTATGGATCATGGGAAACCAACACACCAAGGGTTGTAGCTCTCAAGTAGGTTGAAGCCTACCAATCGATGTAACAACAAGTTGACACTTTCCTATGTAAAAGAAATTGAGAAAATTATTGAAGAATCTATGTGTTTAATATGTGCTTCTTGTGTTGATGATTACTTGAATTGTTGTTAAATATATTGTTGGTGTTTTATTATTCTTTACTTTGTGAAATAAAGTTTTAAAATTCTCACAATATTGATTCACCCCCCCTCCCCCTTCAATATTGTCCTAGTTTCTAACAACTTTGACATACAACTAGTATATCCTTCTATAAGAGTAAAGACATAACGTCATGCATACCTAATTTTGTCAAAATCACCTAAAAAATATAAATCAACATAACTGCATACATAATCCCTACAATAATTAAAGGTGACACAATAATCGGTTGTTCTTATAAGATACTGAAGCACCCATTTCGTTGCACTCCATTATTTTGTACCTACTAGAAACACCCACTGCATGTGAAATATTTATTCAAGTACATACCTTCTCATACATCAAGCTTCCTATTGCATTAGCATAAGGTACATGAGATATATAATCCTTTTCTTCCTCACTATTAGGACATTAATATGAATATAGCTTTAAATGGTAAGGTAAAGGGATATTTATAGGATTCACACTATTCATTTTGATTTTTACAAGTATGTTCTTAACATGCTTCTATTGTGAAAACCTAATTTTACAATTTTTCCTATCTCTATGCATATTTATGCCCAAGATATGTTTTGTTGCTCTTAGATCATTCGTATAAAATATCCTAGGCATTTGAGTTTTCAACCGATTGATATCATCCATGCTTTTTCTTGCAACAAGCATATCACCAACATATAACACCAATATCATGAATTATACCATTCAAAAATTTGAACTAAATACAATAATCATACTCACCTGTACTATAATTCTAGATTGTCAGAAAGAAATCAAACTTCTCACACCATTTCTTAGGAAACTACTTCAAGCCATACAATGATTTGTTTAGCTTACAAACTAACTTAGTTTTGCAATGTTGAATAAAACCTCCTAGTTTTTCCATGTATATCTCCTCATCCAAATCTCCTTGTAAAAAAATCACTTTAACATCTAACTACTCTAACTCTAAATCAAGTAGAGAAACTAGTGCTAATACAATACAAACAGAAACACGCTTAACAACTAGTGAAAAAAATCTGATGGAAATCAATATTCCACCTGAGAGTACACGTTTGTGACTAGTCTGGCTTCATATGTTTAAAAATTACCATAAATGTATTATAGACCCAATTACACCCAACAATATTTATGTCTTTAGGAAGTTCTACCAGGCCTCAAGCTTACTTTTCTCTAACGTATCCATTTGTTCTTTCATTGCCACCTTCAATTGACATTATTGATTTCTCTATGGCTTCTTGATAACAAAAAGGTTACCCATCACTAATAACCAAAGCAATAGATGAAATATAACTGATATATATTTTAGGAGGATTTCTCTCATGTATAGATATTCTTAGTGTTATTTGTGGGATTTTTACATTTTCTTGAATATCTTTAGCATTTATGGATTCTTTATCATCATAAAGTTCTTCTTTCTTCCTTGTGTCTATATATGGTTGAGTCTAGAATTGAATTTATTGATTTAATGGTACCTATTCATATTTCAAATTGACTTGTACCATATATTATTTAATGAGAGTGGATTTATGAAACATTACATCTCTGCTAATAATGATTTTGTGTATAGAAGGATCCCACAATCTATGCCCCTTAGATACATCGTCATAACCAACAAAGACATATTTCTTCAATCTATTTGAATAACCACAAGGATGATTTGTCCATACCTCTTAAGGAACTTTACAATCTATTGCAACAGATGGTGATCTATTTACACGATAACATGTAGTACTAATTGCCTTTTCCCACAACTCTTGTTTTAAATTGGCATTATTGAGCATGCTCCTTGCACTTTCTAGAAGAGTCATGCTCATGCCTTCTACTATGCCATTTTGTTGGGGAGTATATACACTAATTTTGTGTCTTTCAATCCCATATTCTTTGCAATATATTTTGAATTGTAAAGGCATGAAAGCACCTTCACTATCCATTCTTAAACATTTAATTGTTTCTCCATGTTTCCTTTCTACCATAACTCTAAATTTTTAAAATGTATTAAACACATGTTAGTTTGTTTTCAAGAAATATACCCACACTTTTCTAGAGGATTCATCTATGAATATTACAAAAAATTACAATCCTCTAAAGAAAACTGTAGAGAATGGATTCCAAACATTTGAATGGATATGACCAAGAGTATATTTACTAATATTACTACCTACTTTAAACTTATTTTTACACTACTTTTAAAATATATAATTTCTACAAAATCCAATTTCAAAGATTTTAAATTTGGAAATAATTTTTGGTTTACCAGTACTTTCAACCCTTTTTCATTCATATGACCTAGTTTTCGATGCCATAAATGAATGAATGAATTCCCTTACTTAAATACCACCAAAGATTCATTTATTTGTGTACTTATTTCTAGATTGTAAAGGTTTTCAGTATTTGTAGTCTTTATAACCTCTAAAGCTCCCTTGGACAGCTTCAATGCTCCACCTTGATGTATAAAGTTGTAATCTCAATAATCCAAAGCTCTCAAAGATATTAAATACTTCTTCAGTTTAGGTACATTTCTAACCTCTTTTAATGTCCTTATAATACCATCGAACATTTTAATTTTGATGCTTCCAACCCCAACAGCCTTACAAGAAACATTATTCCCCCTCAAGAACAATTCCACCATCAATATCTTGATATGAAGAAAACCAACTTCTATGTGGACACATGCGATGATAAGATGATAAGCACCAAAATCTAATGACCATTTTTCACAATAATGAGGGACAATACAAATAAATAAAACTTCATCAATCATACCTAGACCTGATTTGATTGAATTTTTCTCCTTATTGGAGTCTTCCTTAGATTCTTGCCTCTTCCAACAATCCTTCTTAAGATTCCTTGAATTATTATAATACCAACATTTGAGTTTACTTTTATTTCCTTTTGACTTTGATATGAATGTACCTCTCAAATTATTTCATTTTTATTTGGATCAACCTCTAGCCACCATTACTTTTGGTGTAGACGTTTCAATATATATTTCCTGCATACATCCTTAGACAAGAATGTTTCAACAACAAAATCATATTTAAGAGTATCCGTTGTATAAAGCTAATGTAAGTGACTAAATGTAATTTCATTATATCCGTGATCAATGTTAACATCCATACTATTCAATTGACATATAACAATATTAAATATATTCAAATGGTTTGTAATGTTTGTACCTTCTTTCATTTTTAGACTGTACATTTGTCTCTTCAAGTACATTTTATTTGCACAGAATTTCATTGTATAAAGACTCTTCATCCTATCCATAATCTAGTTGTTGTAACATTTCCAATAACAGAATTGTTAGAAATTATAGCAAGAAAAGCTAAATTTGACTTGTGCCCTAGTCAAAATGAGTAATTCGATTTTCCACATCAGTAGGATGACTTGGATGGAAGATAACTCGTGTGGCATTGGCTTGTCTACTAGGTATCCCAGTAAATTCGACTATATGCTAGAAGCATAGTTGTGCTAGTGATTGCTGAAATTTAGCAATCTAGTTCAATTATTTTCAGTTGAACTCAATTAATTGAGCTCAAGTAATTAATTGAGTAAGTTGAGTGGTATAACCGCTGTTAACTTAGTGATCTATTAGTGAAACTAGTCAATAAGCTAAAAATAGCCCAGACATGCATGGAATTCAAATTGCATAGCTGGAGTGGAGGAAAAAGGAAATACTAGTTGAGTGTATATGCTTGGCATTGATATAGGTGAATCATTCCTTAGGAATTGTGCAAGAAAATAGGGAATTCCCCTATTCTTTAGGAGCTCAAATTCTCCAGGATTATGCAAGGAAATAGGTGGAACCTAGAGCCTTGAATTGGCTAAGTGTTGGCCAGAGCAGGACATTCAGTAGGAGAACATGTTTAAAGTGTAGGGTGTGCTACAAAATTGAAGAAAGACATTGTAATAGTTTCTCATTCTCTTATGATTAATGAAAAGTAGCTGAGGGGTTTTTCCTAGTTCGGTTCCCTTGTAAAATCATTGTGTTCTTGTGGTTTTGATGGTTGCATGTCATTGCATATGTTTCTAAATTGTGATTTCCATTCCACATAATAATAGAGGAAATTTGTAATCTCTTGTTTTCAATTTGAATTCATTAATAGTAGCTAATTTCTATTAATTTCTACATGGTATCAGATCAGAAATCACACTAGAAACCAATCAATAGATCTTCTCCTTCAGAGATTTCTATTTGTAGATTCATTGAAGTAGTTTTCTTTTGTGCAGGAAAGTGTCTTTCAACGGATTGAGATTGGAGTATGTCTTGTAGGGAACCTCAAATTTCATATCTTGGAAGGACAGGATGGAAGATACACTCGATGATAATGGAGTGTTGGAGTACACCAAAACTGACATTCCAAAACCAATAGTATCAGATGCATAACAATTAACCAATGGAAGAAGGATACCGCAAAACCCAGGAGGATCATCCCGGAGGGTGTGAGAGACCACGTATTATTGAATTTACATGGAAAGGAGACTCCATTTTCTATGTGGAAGACCCTCACTAAGTTAATCAAAAATAGAAGTGATGCCAGGAAATTGGCATTGAGGGACAAGCTTAGAAACATCTGATTGCAGAAAAATGAAACCATTCTACATTACATCTCCAGATTCACTTAGTGTCAAGATGAACTTGGAGGAGTAGAAGAAAATGTTTCCTCTTCTGAACTTGTGAGCCTAGATCTACTAGGCCTTCCAAAATCCTAGCACAACTACCAGGAATATATAAATGGAGGGGTCAAATTGCCAAATTGGGAGAGACTTTGGCCTGATTTGGTGCAGAAACAAATCCAGAGGAACACCAGAGATGGAGTAACATCCAAAGCTGAGGAGGAAGATATTTTTTCCTTGGTTTGGAAGGGAAGAAAGCTAAGGCAAGAAGGCCCAAAGCAAGCCACAGTCCAGGTAGAACATTGGCAAGAAGAAGACCTAAGCAAGATAAAATGCTTTCATGGCCATGAATATGGGCACTATGTAAGAAAGTGTCCACACAAGAAGTCTAACAAGACAACTTTAGGAGGAGTAGAAGGTGAAGCACTTGCCTCACAATTCGAATTAGAATTCACCCTAATTGCATGCATGGCCAACACTGTAATGAGGAGTGTGTGGTATCTAGATTCAGGTGCCTCGTTCCATATGACAGGATGCAAAGAATTATTTAGTAGACTAGAGGAGAAGGATCTCTAGATGCACATAGAACTTGGGGGTGATGAGAAATACCAAAGGAATTGTAACTGTAACCTTTAAGAGGGAGTTGGGCTCCCATATTCATATGAAAGATGTTATGTATGCACCTGGCCTGAAGAAGAACTTGATCTCTGTAGCTGTATTAGAGGATAGAGGCTATGATGTTGTTTTCATTAAAGTGAAAGCCTTTTTGAGACATGTAGCTACCAGGAAAGTGAAACAGATTGGCATTAGAGTGAAAATATCAACAAAATTGAGATGGAGGCTTGTGTTGCATTCAGTAGTAAGGTAGAAAAAGTGTAGAGTCGAGATGTTGAACTTTGGCACAGGTGCATGGAACACTTACAACATGGGGCCTTAAAAATCATGAAACAACTTACCACTGGTCTCCCAAAATGTAATCGTGACCAACATGATGTCTACAAGGGATGCACATTAGGGGAATATGTTAATTCCACCTTCTAGAGCCAAGATAGCAAATTTGGAGCAATCTTGGAGCAAATCCGCTATAGTGTATGTGGACCATTTTCTACAGCCTCTACAATAAAACACAGGTATTATGTGATTTGTCGATGACTATTTTAGAAAATTTTGGATCTTCTTCATGCAGAAGAAGGATGAAGTTTTCTCAAAATTTGTTGAATTCAAAACATTGGTTGAAAAGGATACTGGTTAGTATTTAAAGTCTTGAGAAGTGACAATGGAAGAGAATTTGTTTCTGGCACGTTCAAGGAATTTTGTGCCAAAGACAGTATTAGAAGAGAACTAATCGCACCCCATAACCCACAACAAAATTGGGTGGCTGAAAGGAAGACATAAGCATAGTGGGAGAAACAATAGCCATGTTGCATGATCAAAGGCTACCATTACATCTATGTGAAGAAGCATGCAACACCACAATTTGTTTGCAGAACATGAGCCCTCATATAACACTTGGCATGAACACACCTGATGAAGCTTTCTCAGGAAGAAACCCAGATATTCTCATTTTCAAATTTTTGGAGCTACTATGTATTGTCATGTATCCAAGGATATCAAGAAGAAAATTGATCCTACAACTGAGATGGGAGTATTTTTATGATACATAGAGACACCAAATAATTACTGGGTGTATTTTCCCTCACTCAGGGTCACAATAGTGAGGAGAAAATTCAAATTTGATGAGGAGAAGGCTATCAAACACTCTTTAGAGCAAGATTTGAGTATCCAACTAGAGGAGGAGCTTCTAGCTCCAAAGGAGTAGCCTCAAACAAAGCTTCAAGATGTTGTGGAGCAGCCCCATGTGGAGGAGTAGACAAGAGGCTGTGTGGAGGCACCCACTTAACCAAAGTATTCTAGAGAGGGGAGGAAGAGAACCAAAGAAGATGAAAAATTGGTACAAGATACATTAGAGCATGTGGGAGCTCCTACATCTCATCACATGTAGAGGAGGTCACTAGATAGGTACGTTGGGTAAATGGATCTCATGACAAAACTCATTGAGACATAACCTTCTTCATTTGAGGAAGAAATTTATCAACCAGTGTGGGTTGATGCCATGGTGGAGGAGTATGACTCCATCATGAAGAAAAAATAATGGGAGGTGGTACTGAGACCAGAGAACAAGTCAGTGGTTGGTTCTAGATTGATCTACAAAGTAAATCATACCACTGATGGGATCATCGAGAAGTACAAGGCCAAATTTGTAGTCAAAGGCTTCTCTCAGGTAGAGGGAGTTGACTATGTGGAATTTTTTCCCCCTGTGGAAAGATATTACGCAATCATATCCATTCTAGCATTAGCTACACAGATGGGGTGGAAAATCCATCAGATAGATGTGAAGACTGCCTTCCTCAATGGTGTTGTTAAGAAATAAATTTACATAGAGCAATGAGAGAGATTTGAGACATATGACAGGGATACATATTTGTACAAACTCAGGAGAGCCTTGTATGGTCTCAAGCAGGTGACCCAAGCATGGTACACTAAAATTGACACATATCTCAGTGGATTGGGCTTCACCAAAAGTGAAGAAAATTCCAATCTCTATCACATTGTGGTAGATATAAAGTTGATTATCTTGGTATTGTATGTTGATGACTTGATACTTACAGGGGATGAGCAGTTGATTCACTCTTTCAAAGAGGACCTTGCAAGAAAATTCGAGACGAAGGACATGGGATTGATGTATTACATCATTGGGCTAGAAGTATGGCAGGGTAATGGTGATGTGTTTATGTGTCAGGGGAATTATTCCTCTGAAATACTTCAAATATTTCACATGGAGAACTAGAAGCCTATGGACACACCTCTAGCTACAAACTGGAGGAAGGAGAGTGCCTCTTCAGGAGAGGCAATAGATTATACCATCTACATACAACTCGTGGGATCCTTAATGTATATGGTGAACACAAGGCCTGACATATGCTATGTAGTTAATCAACTGGGTCAAGACATGGGGAAACCTACCAAGCTATATTGGAAGGCAACAAAGCATGTGTTAAGACACCTTAGAGGCACAACCAAGTATGGGTTGTGGCACATGAAGATAAAGGGAGTGAAGATCCAAGGCTTCACTAATGTATATTTGGTAGGGAGTCCATTAGATAGAAAAATTACTTCAGGTGCTATATTCAGCGATGGGTCTGCATCTATTTCCCGATATAATAAGAAACAAAGGTCTATGGAACTCAACTCAGCAGAGGTTGAATACATGGTTGCAATTCAAGAAACATTTGAGGCCATATGGATGAGGAAAATACTTGTTGTTCTTTTCAGACAGGAGATGGATCCGACAATGATTTATCGTGATAATCAGAGTTGTATTAAACTCTCTGAGAATCCAATATTTCATGACACATTGAAGAACATTGATATCATGTACCATCACTTGTGGGATTGAGTGTAGAAGAGAATGATGATGCTACAATACATTCCAACTAAGGATAAATATGCAGATATATTAACAAAGGCATTGTCAAGAGGTAAATTTCAATTCCATAGGTGTAGGATTAGGGTGGTGCAAAATCCCTTTCTTGCTAAGAGGGAGTGTTAGAAATTGTAGCAAGAAAGGATAAATTTGACTTGTGCCTTAGTCAAATTGAGTAATTCTATTTTCCACATCAACAAGATGACTTGGATGGAAGTTAACTTGTATGACATGGCCTTGTCTACTAGTTAGCTCAGTAAATTCGAGTTATAGGCTAGAAGTAGAGTTGTGAATATAGTGATTTCTAAAATTTAGCAATGTAGTTCAGTTGTTTTTAGTTGAACTCAGTTAACTGAGCTCAAGTAATTAATTGAGTTAGTTGAAGGTCAGTTGAGTAGTAGAATTATTGTTAACTCAGTGATCTCTCAGTTAAACTAGCCAGTCAACTAAAATTAGCCCAGACATGCACGAAATTCGAATTTCCTAGCTAGAGTGGAGGAAAAAGGCACATTGTAATTTTCAGTTGTATACTAGTTGCATGTATAGGCTTGGCATTGATGTAGGTGAATCATTCTTTGGGCTTTGTGAAAAAAAATAGGGAATTTCCCTATTATTTACGAGCTCAATTTCTCTAGGATTGCGCAAGGAAATATGAGGAATATGGAGCCTTGAATTGGCTAAGTGTTGGAAAGAGTAGGACAATCAGCATAACAAGTTTACATTGCAGGGTGTGCTTTAGGACCAAAGCAAGGCATTGTAATAGTTTCTCATTCTCATCTGATTAATGAAAATTAGTGAAGGGGTTTTTCCTAGTTGGGTTCCCTTGTAAAATCATTGTGTTCTTTTGGTTTTGATGGTTGCATCCCATTTCATGCGTTTCTAACTTGTGATTTGCATTCCGCAGAAAAGTAGAGGAAATTTGTAATCTCTTGTTTTTAGTTCAAATTCATGAGTAGTAGCAAATTTATATTAATTTATACTAGAATAAAACATCGTCTACAAGACATAACCTAATGGTTCTAAGAGATCTAGTATCTTGAGCTTCCATTTCTTCATTAGTCATATTTGTAGGTTTCTTTCTATTCCCATATAAAACCTTATGTAATCCTTCTTGTACCAAAAAATTTCACATTTTGAATTTCCATAATTCAAAGTTATTTTTTTCCATTAAAATTATCCACCTAAAATTTGACATTTGTCATCTTCACCACTAATCTCCATAAATAGAGTCTCTTTTGAAATCAATTTTTTTGTTTTTTGGAAATTATGGAATTCAACAACTATATATATATACTTCCAACAAGAAATCAGATTCCACCACTTGACTATTTTTTCTAAAAACAATGTTTATCTCCACACACACACACATAAACACTTCACTACCAAATCCAAATTTTACCTTGACCTTCTATACAAGCTTGTTCAAGTTTGAATCTCTATAGATTGACTCAACTCAAATGGTGGCTTTCTCTTATGTGGGCTTAAAAATCAACCAAATTTCCTCCAACTTGGAACTTTGCAAGAAAATTTTCACCCTACCCAACAACAAGGGTTTAGGTCTAGCTCACTTGTGACTCTATCTCATCCCATTACACTTTTGCTGGTTGCTCAAGCTCTAGCTTATGATTTTGTAGTTGTGGCCTTTGTTTCCCTCTTTTGTGATGGCCCCCAACTTGGATGGTATACTTGAATTCAATGCAATATATGAGGGTTTAACATGTCGCTCCATGTGCAAGTACTTTCTACAGATCATAGACTAAACTCACTTACGATTATTTAAAAAAATGTGACCAATTCTCCTCTGCTGCCATGGGTTTGCAGCTCCTTCGCCACCACAAGTTAACCATGGATCCTCTATCATTATGAGCTCCTATGTTACAATGGGTTGACCATGACTCCTCTGCCACCATGGGTCTATAGTTCTATGGCTCCTATCAATCACACCTTCTTTACGACTTGCAAAAAACCAATGTCTTCTCCACACATGGGTTCCATACTCTTTAGGTTTCAAAATTGATTCCAAAAGTCAACAACTCAACCCTTATCTCTAATACCACTTGTTGTAATTTGTAGCTTAAATACGTTTAATAACAACAGAGAAATAATGATACAAAAATAGAATAACTTACACAATACTAAATCTACGTGGTTAAACCCTAACAAAGTGTCAAGGAAACATCTATATTTGACTTAATAAACATTACAAACTTAAAAATTGCTATATGCTTGGTGAACAAACACCTTTATAGATACTACTAAAATAACCAAACTTTTACATGAATTAATTTTTGGTTTTTACAATTTCTAGCCATGTCTATTTTGGAATAGAGCTTCTAGAATTTTAAATTAGGTGGATGGTCAGAATTTAACCTCACAAAATATTCTAAAATATTCTCAATTGTATTCACAAATAAATGTTGTGATTTATCTCCATAGTAGTTATGCCCTTTTCATTAAATTGATTAATTAAAAAAATTTCATATGAACAAGTGCCATATGAAATGAGTTATGGTTTTTTTCAAATGTGGTATTGATAAACCATGGTATTGGCCCATGGTCATGGGGGCTTCACTAGGGGGAAATACCATACCACATGGGTTCATATTGAGGGATATATATTGAGGAAAAGATGACACAATATATTGAGCATATAATAGGGGGTAAAGGGTTTTAATATTGGTTGGTATAAAAAATGGAGCTTAAAGTTAATGAAAAATATAAAGGGATATAAAAAATGCTAATGAAAAGATGGAAACCTAGAATATCTAGTGAAATTAGGGGTTTTTTATATTGGGAATGTGTATTGGGTTCATATTGGTAGGGGGTTAAATAATGTGATTTTTAGAGATATTTTCCAATATGTAGTCAAACTAAGGGTATTGTTTAGTATACCACGAACGCACGCACTATGTTATAGGTTCATTGAATGAAGCCCCCGTGCCCATGGTATTGTTACACTATAGATTAAGAACCTCATGGTAAAGTAAAGGTGAATCTCCATGGTTAAGAGTCTCATTACATGTTTTTCTAAATGTATATATCTTTAACTTATATATTAATTATTTTTCGAATAATAATAATAAGAATAACAAAGTTATAATTTAGTTAGTTAGTTTTTATTTATTTATTTTTTAATATCATTTTAATCATGGATTGATGCTTATCGCCATACACCAACAATTTAATTTATATGGCGCTTCTTATGATTATCTTTTAACAAAAAACAATTTGGTGGCCAAGAGATCTTCATAGGTTGAAGGGATTGATTATTCCCAAACCTTTGCCTCTATTGCTAAGATGGATTCTATAGGTCTTATGCTTTCCTAGCTACCTTCTAGGGCTATTCAATATACCAAATAAATGTAAAGAATGTTTTTTCACATGGAAATCTATATGAAGAAATTTATGGGATATATATATATATATATATATATATATATATATATATATATATATATTTGTACGATCCTTCACTTGTTTACAAGCTTTGACATTCCTTATATTGACTACCAAACCCCAATTTTACCTCAACTTTCTGCGTAGGCTTACTTGAATCTGAATCTATGGCTCGATTCAACTCAAGTGGTGGCTTTCTCTTGTGTGGGCTTCTCTTTAAAATTATTAGAGCACAAATACAGATCTAGCTGAAGAATAATTGCACAAACTTGCAAGAAATAATAAAAAAATTGGAATCGAGAATGAATTTGATCACACAATATTGATTTGACATGCAATAACTATGGACATTGGATAATTAAAGCTAATTGAAGCTAAGTGTACTTTATGTTCTGTCAATGTGCACATGCACTACATGCAAGCACTAGAGTAAACTAACTAAATCCAAGTGCACACCACATGTAAGCACTCGAGCTAACTAACTAAATCCAAGTGCACACCACATGAAAGCATTCGAGTTAACTAACTAAAGCCAAGTGCACACCACATGTAAGCACTCGAGTTAACTAACTAAAGCCAAGTGCACATCACATGCAATAAATAGAGTTGAACTGATTTTGCTGCGCGCGCCCTGGCCCTCTGACCTAGCCTGCTACGCGCAGGTTCTCCTTGACCCGATCTGCTAGGGTTCTGCTGCCCTACTCCAGCCTCTCGCTGCGCCTGCCCTCTGCTCCCGCTGCTCTGGGCGCCCTTCTTTTCTTCCTGCCTCCTTCGGGGTATGGCAGTCTAAAGGTTGGCCCGTCCCTCCTCCTCTCCTAAGGCGAGCCTGCAATGGCAGGCTCTGCCTCCCAGCCTTCGCCCTCTGAGTCTCCTGAGGAAGCCTTTGCCTCGCTTCTCTCTCATCCCTCGGATCCCAGACCTCGCCCTTCCCTCTCGAAGTTTATTAAGAAATTGGATGAAATCCCTGAAGTAATCTTGCCCCCTTCTCTCCCGAGAAAATCGGCTTTAGCCTTATCTGAAAGAGGTCTCGTTGGTCAATTTACAGGCCTCTGGCCTTCTCCCCGCACTGTGCAGAAATGGGTGGAACGAAACTGGAGTTCAATGATCCCTGGAAAGATCGCCATCAGGTTCTGCGGAAGGGGCTTCTTTACCTTTCTTTTCGAATCGAAAGAAGACAAGAGCCTCATATTCCGAAATGGCCCTTACTTCATGGACACGAGAGGGCTTTACCTAAACAGATGGACTCTGGACTTCGACCCGGAAATGGACATCCCAAATGCAGTTCCTGTGTGGGTGCGCCTGCCACATCTTCCCCTTCACTGCTGGGGAGATGAATCCGTCAAAGCTATTGGCAATGCAGTCGGAAAATACATCGACAGATCAGAACCAAGGGAGAACATGCACGCATGCGCAAGGATCTGTGTTGAGGTCGATCTGGGAAAAGGGCTACCCGAAGCAATCAAACTCAAAGTGGACCAATGGATGCACATTTAGCAACTCGACTACGAACAACTCCCGTTCAAATGCAAGGTATGTCACGAGTACGGCCATTTCGCTAATAGATGTAGTAAGCTAAAAGTTATTGATGTGGAGCAGAATGAAGAAAATGTAGGGGGTCCTTGGGAACAAGTGAAAAGGAAAAAGCCCAATCCGGGCTCCAACCCCTCAGCCCCGCATATTTCGAATGCCACCCCCCCCCCTCCCCCTCCTCTCCCCCCCCCCTCAGACTTCCCCCCCTCCCTCAACCCCTTTGAATCTCTTTCTGCAGAGGTCCCTCCCTCTCCCCCTCAATCCCCTCGCCCTGCCTCTCCGAGCTCTTTCCCTCCTCTTTCCCCCTCCCCCACCATTGAAAGAATCCAAACCAGAACCAAAACAAGAGAAGCAAATCAACCTTCTGACCCTCCAAGAAAAGTAGGCAGAAAATCAAACAAAGAGCTAAGAGATGAAGCAGCGGCAAAGGAAATGGCTACCGGTTCCCAGCAACCCATGGATTCTTTCCTAGGCAAGACAAAAGGAAATGGCGAGAAGGCCAAGGAGAAGGCAGGACTCCACTCTACAATTGGGAAATAATGAATTTGGTCTCTTGGAATTACAGGGGAATGGGTTCCTCCCTAAAGATAAAAGCACTCAAGGATCTTCTGACCCAGGAACAGCCAGATATTTTCCTAATCCAAGAGACCAAATCAACCGAGCAGGACTTCAATCTCCAAACTCAAAGATTCAAAAACTATTCAGGCATCTCCAAAGGCTCAGATGGGGCCTCAGGGGGAATAGGCACACTTTGGAACAAAAACAAGTGGGAAATCAACAACCACCAGCTATGCAATTGGTGGGTAAGAACAGACTTAAGAAGCAAGATCACTCAAGAGGTACTTATCATCTACAACATTTACGCACCCAACCACTACAGAGATAAAGCCAGCTGTTGGAACAGCCTGGAAGCAGACCTCTCCTCCATCCAAAGTAGTCAAATAATCATTGGGGGCGATTTGAATCTAATAAGGCAGGTGGAGGAAAAATTTGGAGGCAACTTCCACCCTGATCCTTTCAGAGACAAGCTGGAAACAATAATTCAGCTCTTCAATCTCATAGATACCCCCCTTTCCAATGGCAAATTCACATGGTCCAATAAAAGAGCAGGTCCTCAGAACATCAAAGAAAGGTTAGATAGATTCCTAATACATGAAAGGTTGGCCAACAACTTCCAGGCAATTAAAAGCTACACAGTCCACAGTACAGCTTCAGACCACAAAGAAGTAACCCTCTCTCTGTCTAAAGGGTCGAATTTTGGCCCTATGCCTTTTAAATACAACAAGCACTGGGACAGCCACGGATAATTCTGCGCCCTTGTGCGATATCAGTGGGCTAAAGAGATCTCTGGTTCACCTCACTATGTTTGGGAAAATAAATTAAAAAATCTAAAGTCCGCCATCAAGCAGTGGGCGAGAGAGTTGGCAAACTCCGAGAGAAAGCGGAGATCTGATCTTCTTGCAGAAATAGACAGTTGGCACAGCGAGAAAGAACAAATGCAGCCCACAACATAGGACATCGAAAAAGAGAAGGGTATGTACATGGAGCTTTACAGGCAAAATCGCATTGAGGAAGAGGAGCAGAGATTGAAGTCCCGCTGCCTTTGGCTAAAAGCAGGGGACAAGAACACCTCCTTCTTCCACAACAACGTGAAGATAAGAAGGGCAAGAAATCAGATAGACAAAATAGAAGTCGATGGGAGAGTCCTCCAAGATCAAGAAGAGATTAAAAAGGCAGCACTTGATCATTTCCAAGCTCTCCTCACAGCAGACACTCAACATTATGATGGCACAGCTTTCTTAAGCCCAATTGAAAACAAAATCAAAGAGGAACACAACAGAGCGCTGGAACAAGAGCCCACTGAAGAGGAGATAAGAGAAGCCATCTTCAGTATGCAACAAGACAAGGCCCCGGGACCGGACGGATTCACGGTAGCTTTCTACAGACATCACTGGGACATAATTAAGAAGGACTTTGTGAGAATGGTGAAAAATGCATTCAGAAAACATAAGGTGGGGGACTACACAAAATCCTCTCACATTGCTCTGATACCAAAGGAAGCTAACCCCAAATCTTTCGATAGATTCCGCCCCATCTCTTTGTGTAATGTCTCATACAAGACCATCACAAAGATCATCGCCAACAGGCTCAAAACCCTTCTCCCCATCATTATCTCAGAAAATCAGGGAGGCTTTGTCCCCAAGAGGCAGATTATAGATAATGTAATCCTCATTCAAGAAGCCATTCACAGCAGCCTCAACAAGGGAGAACGAGGCATGATCATTAAATTGGATATGGCCAACGCTTTTGATCGAGTGGACCACTTCTTCTTAACAGCAACAATGAGAAAATTTGGTTTCTCCTCGAAAGCAGTTGATATCATAAGAGGTTGCATCTCTGATCCATGGACAGCTCCACTGATTAATGGCCGCCCAGGCAACTCCTTCAAAAGTACCAGGGGCCTTAGGCAAGGATGCCCTCTCTCTCCTTTCCTCTTCATCATTATGGCTGAAACTCTTAGCATTCACCTGGAAGACCTCCGTCGTAAGAGAGAGATTGTGGGGGTAAGCATCGAAAGAGGTCTAAAGGAGATCAATCATTCACTATTCGCAGACGACACTCTTTTAATTGGGGGAGCTTCAAGCTTAATGGCAAGGAGATTCAGAAGGGTCCTAGATGCCTTCCTACAGGCCTCAGGAGGAAAACTAAATAACAGAAAATGCAAAATTTATACTTGGAACGTGCCTCATAGAATTCAACAAAGCATATCCCACATCCTTGACATCCCTCTTCAAAAGAACTGGAGCTCTTTCTCTTACTTGGGATTACCTTTGGCAAAGGATCACATAAAAGCAGGAGTTTGGACAAAACAAATAGAGAAAATGAGAGGCCTTCTACAAAGCTAGGGAGTCGCTTGGCTAAACCTGGCAGGCAGATCCATCCTTATTAAGGCCATCCTTTCAGGCCTGCCAATCTACCAATACGCTGTGATGTTGGCCCCGGCAAGCATCCACAAGCACATGGAACTTATAATGCGCAACTTCCTTTGGCAGGGTGGGAAACAGGATTCTAAAAAGTTCAGCCTTGTGAACTGGGGGCAGGTAACTCTTCCTTATGAAAAAGGAGGCCTCTCTATAAAAATCCCTAACTTCTCCAATCAGGCCATGGGGCTAAAATTGATATGGAAGATTATCTCAAGCAAGGGATCTTGGTGGGTGGAGGCTGTAAAAAGAAAATATCTCAACGGCCCAAGATCGAACATTCTCAATGAGCCAATAACTGATAGACCTTGCACCTCAATTTGGCGCCTAATTAAAAAAGCTTTGCCTCACTTCAGGAAGAATGTGTCCAAGCACCCGAGTAATGGGAAGGACACCAAAATCTGGGAGGATAGGATCATGAACACTAATCCAAGGAGCCTCCAACTTGAGCTAAGGCCTCTTCAGACTTGGATGGAAGCCAGACGGTTACACACTCTCTTTGACATCTCCTCTTGGAACCACAACAAGTGGCGAGACTGGAAAGAACTGCATCTCCCTCCAGACCTTGAAGACCTCTGGCACAAACTAAAGTCCACCCTCTCAGGAGCAGCACCAGTCAATAGAGAAGCAGAAGACTCTTACATTTGGGATCCCTGTGGAGGGTCTTTCTCGGTCAAGGAGGGATACAAATCCCTTCAGAACAGCCTCCCTACTCCCAATTGGAACCTTCATACAGCCACCTGGAAATCTGAATGCATCCCTAAAGTCAAGCACTTCAACTGGACCCTCCTCAAAGGGAGAATCCTCACTGCAGAAAATCTGAGGAAAAGAGGCATTCAAGGCCCTTCAATATGTTGTTTCTGCAAAGCTGAGGAAGAGACAATCCAACACTCCTTTCTCCTCTATCCATGGGTTCAAAATTGTTGGAATCAGCTCACCAGTCCTTTAGAAGCTCGGGGAAGATATGACCAGGTCCACTCCCTCCAAAAGAATTGGAAAAAAGACTATCCTCATCATAGAAGAGGCAAAACTAATTTAATTAGAATCTGGAAATGCATCCCTGCCACCCTCTGCTGGAACCTTTGGCTCGCTAGGAACAGCTACATCTTCAACAACATCCAGCCTAGAATGGGCACAATCATAGCAAAAACGATGGCCAACATTTCTGAAACAATCAGCGCGAACTACATTGCCACTCCTGATCAGGCGAAATGGACTCAAGAAGAAAAGGATTGGTACAACAAGTTCAAAATTAGCCACTCCCACAGCCCCCCACCTAAAAGCAAAGTCTACAAGAAACAAACCCCCTAGAAGCTCAGGGGAACCACCGAAGAAATCCACCAATGGATCAGTGCTCAAAACCGCCCCACCCTTTTTTTCGATGGAGCCTCAAAGCATAATCTTGGAGCTGCAGGTACAGGAGGCGTAATAAAAGACCATCATGGTACTCCCATCAGCAGATATGAATGGGGCCTTGGGGAAGCTACAAACAACTCGGCAGAAGCATACAGCCTGCTCATGGGCACCAACATTCTCCTTGAAAAAGGTCTGAGGAATGTCATCATCATAGGAGATTCATCTATCATTATTTCTTCTATGATCTCAGGGAATAAATTCATCAAGGAAGGTCTAAATAACACTAGAGCCAGGATTCTGGACAACCTTAGAGATCTGGGAGAAACCTCCTTTAGGCATGTCCTCAGAGAGCACAACACTGAGGCAGATCTCCTTGCCAACAGGGCTGTCAATCTAAATCAGGGACAGGTTCGTATCGATGACTGTGTCACTGACAGAGCCATTCCTTAAATATTCCCCCTCATCAGTGCCCCCAGGTCTAATCTCCAAAGTTATCAAAATGATGTCTGTCCTCTCTGCAATCAGAGTTCTCCCCAGCCTTGACTCCTTTTCCATTCATGCGCAGCCGCCTTCTATCACCTCCCTCGTCCTTCGTATCTTTTCACCCTCTCCTCCCCGTGATCGCGATCCGGATCAGGTTGTTTTATGTCACCTCCACGCTCAGGAGGATCCCCCTCCATATCTGCTCTCTGTCTCCTCCTCGATCTCTGAAAGAAATTCCTCGCCCAGGCAGCGCCTTCCCTCCTCCATTTATACCCCCTCTCCCTTCCCAGAAATTATCCCCTGCCCTTATTCGCGCCCTTTGGCCCAGGTCTGCATCGTGCCTCAGTGAGCGATTCACACCTCCTCTTACAGGAGTATCGAGATAACTCAGGAGCTCCTCAACTTCACGCGCTGTGCCATCCACTTCCCAAGGAGTCACAAGGAACCCAAGGCGCCCACAAGCCTTCTCTCCAAGCGCGGGGGTATCCCACCTCCCTGCTCCATCGTTGCCTTCAGATCTCACTCAGAAGACTCCTTTCAGAACTCCAGCAAGCCATCGCAACGGGTATCTGTCACCCACAGATCGAAGTGGTGCCTGTACCTCGACTCCAGCAATAGAGAGACTGAGCTGAGGCCCACGCTGCTGGTAAATTTTTATTTCAGCTCTAAGTTTTATACTGACTCGGTTTTGATAGACAGATTCAGTGGTTGGACGACTCCTCCTTCACTTCTTCGCTCTCTGCTCCCTAGTTATCAGCCTCTTCTTCTCGGGCTCACTGCCTCCAAGCTTTCTCTTTCCTGCCCTGTCTCTCTGCTCCCTTCATCAGCTATGGCAGATCAACCAGCCCAGCAGAACCCCCCTGAAGCTGCCATCAACATCGATGGGATTTTTAGCAAGGACTGCACGATGTGCAAGGCCCATACTTTCATGATTAACAGATTAAGGAGCAAGCTTCAGGAATTGAAGGAGGATTACGAGTCTGACTCACGATCAAAGAGAAAGAAGCTCGAAAAACAAAAGGCAGAAATCGAAAACTTGCAGGGCAGATGCAGCCATCTGGAGGAAGCCATGGAGCAAATTCGCACCCTCACTCAAAGTTATCAAGCTGAGGCATCCACTAAGGCTAGTGGCGCCCGAAGAGATCCTTTCCCCGATATCTCAGTAACTCAGAAAACTCCCTATGACCTGTAAATTTTGTCTGCTTTGCGGGGCATATGTAAGGCAATATAGCCGTTGTTTGTTTAACTTCAGCATTTTGGGCAGCAAAGAGGTTAAAGGGTCTGCGTACCCTATTTTGCTCCTCTCTGCCATAACTCAGGAATCCTATGTATCTGTCTCAATTTTCTGATTTTATAATATCAAAAGTACCCGACCTTGTTAAAAAAAAATAAATAGAGTTGAACTGAAGCTAATTAAGGCTCACTAGGTGCATGTACACCAATACCCCCCCTTAAGCATAACTTATGTGAGTGTGATACACAATGAATGAGTCTTGGCAACAAGGCCATATCAGGTACCCATATACAATGCATGAAAATAGGAAAGAGGGAAAACCCAGTGGGAACAAAACCCCCCCCAAAATATAATGAAAAAAGTAGAGAAAAGACAACTGCTAGGTAGTCATGTCCTTCACACCGAGATGATCTTTCAGAAATTGAAATTTCTGCTTAGTGAAAGTTGTGGTGAAGATATTGACACTCTGCTCAGAACTAGATCAATGATCCCATCATGAATTAGTTCTCTAATGAAGTGCATGTGGATCTCAATATGTTTGGTCTGCTGCCGCTGCACTGGATCTCTACAAAACTTTAGCATACTGTGATTAGCACACGAGATGACAGTTGGATAATGGACACAGATACCGAGCTCATATAGGAAATGTTGTAGCCAAATGGCTTGAATAGTGCCATTGACTGCTCCTCTATACTCGGCCTTTGCTAATGATAAATCAGTAGCAACCTGCTCCTTTCTTGGCCAACAAATTATGCCAGATACCAAACTAAGTACAAACCAGAGGTGGACTTGCGATCAATGTTGTCGCCAACCTAACCTGAATTTGTGAACCCAATGAGATCCAAAGAACAATTTATTGAATAATGAATCCCATAGGTGATTGTCCCCTGGACATATCGAAGGATGCACTTTACAGATTTCTAGTGTAACTCATGTGGCTCATGCATGTATCTGGAAACTAATCCTACATCATATGAGATATCATTACGAGAGTGAGTGAGATAAAGAAGACTTCCCACAAGCTAAGAGTACAATATGCAATCAAACAATGGTATGTCTTTTCCATTCTCAAGGTGTGGCTGATGGCTTGTAGTCACTCATGTGAAATTGTGCCAAAAGATATCTAGCAAACTTTGGTTAAGAAATGGTAATTTGAGAACCACTCTGATTGATCTCTAGTCTAAGGAAGAAATTTAACAAGCCCATGTCTATCATAGAAAATTTATTATACAATGTAGTTTTAATCTCAACAATGGCAGAAGACGAATTACCTGTTATCAAAAGATCATCTATGTAGAGTAATAAGATCAACAAGGAGTCAATTTTGTTCAAAAAATAAACATTGGAATTAGATTTGTAGCACACAAAATTTTGAGATAATAGGAATCCATCTTTGCATACCATGCTCTAGGTGCCCATTTGAGGCCATAGAGAGTCTTCATTCGTTCGCGTACCAGAGATGAATTTTGCACATAACCCTCTGGCTGCTCCATGTAGATTTCCTCGATATCACCATGAAGAAAGGAATTCTTCACATCCATATGATGCACCTCCCATCCTCTTGCTGCTACAATGGAGAGACCTAGCCAACTGGAATCCATTTTCGGCATTGGAGCAAAATTCTCATCATAGTCAACACCATGTACTTGCTGAAAACCTTTTGCCACCAGCCATGCCTTATATCAACTAACTTGGCCATATTTTGCTTTCTTGGCCCGGTAAACCTACTTGAATCTCACAAGTTTATGAATGGAAGGTAGAGGAACCAGATCCCAAGTCTGGTTCTCAATGAGAGAGTTGTATTCCTCATCCATAGATTCTTCCCATTCAGGATGCCCAACTGCTTCTGCATAAGTCTGTAGATCAAATGGATGCATCATATAAGTGTGCATGGGCATGCACGGCTCCATAGCTAAGAGTGCTTGTGTCTCTTCCTCAAATTGAGGTATAGTGGTAGGATCATCTAGGAGATCACTCATGTTGTGCCATTTTTGTGCCAAAAGTGGTTGAGAATCTTCCAAACTACATGAGGAAGTATGATCTCGATGTTCAACAACTCGTGGTCCAACAAGTGTCACAAACTAAGGCTCATCTAGATTAGAATTCTGATTTGAAGTATCATTTGGATACTCATTAATTAATGGTGAGGGAAACTTTGTAACGGGTTCATCTGGTGGTGCATGCAAAACATCTTCTTCAAACATTACATTCCTTTCAATAAAGAGCACTTTAGTGTTGATATCAAACAATCTATGCCCTTTAACTTCATTAGAATATCCAAAAAACATGCATGCCTTACTCTGAGGCTCCAAATCCTTTCTCTTCTCTATAGGAATGTGGGCCCATGCTCGAGATCTGGAAATGCGAAAATCACTGACTTCAGGTTGCATGCCAGTCCAAGCCTCAAAAGGTGTTTTTCTAGTAACAAATTTATGAGGAGATCTATTCTGGATGTATGAGGCATAATTGATAGCTCCAACCCACACTTTTGATGAAAGAGATCTTGCATGCAACATGCAATTGGTCATCTCTTTCAAATATATGTTCTTCCTTTCGGCCACCCCATTTTGCTGCGAAGTGTAAGGAACTATATGCTGCAAATGAATGCTTGCTTCATTACAAAGATTCTAGATATATTTGTTGACATATTCCTTTCCATTATCTGCGCGGAGTATCTTGATGTGTTTTCCAGATTGAGTGCGCTTTGAAAACCTTTAGATGTTGAAAAAAGTCAAACTTGCGTTTTAAGAAGTAAACCCAAGTGAATCTTGTGTAATCATATATAAATGACAACACATATCTTGCTTTTCTCATTGAAAGTACTGGAAATGGACCCATGAGATCACTATGTACAAGCTGCAAAGATGAAGAGGCTCTCCATGCATGCCCCTTCTCAAACTTGTCTTGTGGATGCTTTCCAAGAGAACATCCATTACAAATACCATTTGAAAATTCAATAGACATAAATCCTTTAACCATCCCTTTCTTGCTAAGTTGCTCCATGTATATGAAATTCAAGTTCCCAAATCTCTTGTGCCAAATCATACTTTCTTGATTTGCATGCATAAGTAGCAAAATAGAATCTAATTGAGGAACAAAATCATAAAATGTGCACAAACGAGATTGATCATTTACCTTTCCAGATGAAATCTTCAAGTTGGTTTGCATATCATAAATGCTCACAAAATTAGGGGTAATTCTACTTTCCTTCCGGTGCCTATGTGTTTCATCTAATAGACTAAAAGAAGATTCATAAAAATCCTTGGAATATGCAAGACATTCTCAAAGCTTCCATCTTCGAATTGCACTCTTCCTTGTCCAATTGCTTCAACTGTAGAATTGTCCCCCATGAGAATAGGAGGTCTCAAGTATGCATGTAGAGAAGAAAACAATTCATTTAAAGAAGCCATATGATGAGAAGCTTCTGAATCAATGATACATTCTTGCGGTGTAGAGTGAATGGAAATCAAAGCATGTCCATTACCCCTTTTTTCTGATGGTTTTTCATCCGTCTTCTTCTTGGCACTTTCTGGAATGTGATGAACAAGATTATTTTTCTGAAGAGCCTTTGCCATCAAATCAATATTCTTCTGTACGCAAGATGATTTAGGATGTTAACCTATTTTACAATAAGGACACTTGGAGTTTCCTTTCCTTCCCTTCTTACCCTTTTAGCTCGAAGAATCATTTGGAGGTTTTGGATTTCCTCCCTTCTTAGATTTGGATATCTTGTCTTTCCTTTGCCTTTGGATTGCTGATTTGGTTTCAAGTTGGACTTTCCTTTCTCATGCATGGAAAGTGCATGTGCATTTGGAGACTTTAATGAACCCATTTTGATGAGCTTATCCTGCTCATAAATGAGAGACTCAATAAATGCATCAATTTTGGGCATTTTCCATTTATCTCCAGTTGCAAGTCTAACTGTATGAAATGTAGAAATGAAAACGACATATTTAGGGCCTTATTTACACAAAATAGAAAGGATCAATTGATATTCCTATTTGGATTTATCAATCCCACAATCATGTAATTGTAGAAGAAGTGATTTGAATTTCGTAAAGAAATCTTTAATGTTCTCAAAACTGTTTGGATCTAAGGAATTTAGCTCATTTTCAAGAATATGAGCCCGCATCTCATCCTGCTTTCCAAATAAATTCCTCAAGATTTTCCATATCTCATTCAAAGTGTTGCATGTGTCCACATGGAAACACAATGATGGAGATATGGACAATAATAGAAGACCAAAATCCTCATCCATCTTGTTGAAGCATTTGATTTTTCAATGACAAAATTTGGTTCAACTTTCGTGTTCATAACTATTCAATACAAGCCTTTGCCTATGAGGTGAAGAAAAATCTCTGGCTTCCATTAAAAGTAGTCATATAGAGTAAGAATAGCTAAAGATGAGAACTCCATTCTTTCACCTTGTAGCTGTAGCAAAAATTGTGTCTGTTCTCCAATATTTTGATTTGCAAATCAAATCTCCGAACAATTTCCATAACTTTGATCTTCAAACCTGCAAACTATTGTTCATGCACCTTCTCCAATCCCTTGTAGCTCTGATACCATGTAAAATTATTAGAGCACAAATACAGATCTAGCTAAATAATAATTGCAAAAGCTTGCAAGAAATTGAAAAAGAAAATTGGAATCGAGAATGAATTTGATTACACAATATTGATTTGAGAATCAATACATAAAACAACTAATTTAAGCTTAGTTGTACATGCAATAACCATGGATAATTAAAGCTAGGTGTGCTTTATGTTTTGTTAATGTGCACATGCACCACATGCAAACACTAGAATTAACTAACTAAATCCAAGTGCACACCATATGTAAGCACTCGAGTTAACTAACTAAAGCCAAGTGCACACCACATGCAAGCACTCGAGTTAATTAACTATATCCAAGTGCACATCACATGAAATAAATAGAGTTGAACTAAAGCTAATTAAGGCTAACTAGGTGCATGTACACCAACATTCTCTCAGCCAACTTTCCTTTCACCAACTTCAATCTGGTGGACCATTATGTGCAATGTTTCGCCCCACACAACTACTAGGGTGTGGGTAGCTTGGAAGGAATGTAATCAAAGGATATTTCAAGGCAAGAAATCATCCAGTGACACAATTTAGAAGATGGTAAAATGATATATCAAGGAGAAAATCCTATTTGAGCCTTGGTCTTCTAAGGATTGTAAAATTTCACAACAAGGGGCTTCTATGCTAAATCTTTTGGAAATTGCACAATTTATGCTAGCACATGGAAGATCTATACCTCCTAACCCTCCCATCTCTTCTTCATTGTGCTTTACTCTCCCTCCTTGCGGTTTTATCAAACTAAACTTTGATGGATCCTCCAAGCGAAACCAAGGCTTCACTGGTTTTAGAGGAATATTTCAATATTGGGTGGGTAAGACATTGAGGGTGTATGCAACCAACTATGGTATAACAAAAAATAATGTGGCTGAGTTTTCATCTCTCAAGAGAGGCCTGAAGATAGCTATAGAAGCTAGTTATACAAACCTTCAAGTGGACAAGGATTCATAATTAGTTATTTCCACACTCCAAAAATTATTTATGGAGTTCTTGTTAGCAAATTAATAAATAATTGGATATTGGAACTGCTTGTCTCCCTCAAATAGAGGTTTCTTTTGCATATGCCTTAGGTAATCAATTCCCACTCTTGTCGGACATGAAATAAGGAAATAGATATGTTGGCTAATTGGGGAAGTTATGTACAAGACTTGGATTTTAACTCCCCATCTCCTCCCATAAGTTCTTTTAATGGAATTAATCATATGCTCACCATCTTGACAAAGGATAGTGGTACCTCGATGGGGGTGGATGAATGAAGAAATGGTGGAATCGGTGGGTGGCGGGTGCTAGCCACCCTATTAACTCCCAAGGGTCATAAGGAGGGGGGGCGATATGACATGCCGCCCATGCACCATATGTGCACCATTACTCTATATACCATGGTAGGTGTAGAGCAGAGTTTTGTGATCCTTCCTTGTAGCTGGTTTTTGATGCATGTGGATTGATGTTTCAAGGGGTGGCAAGTTAGGCTTCAATGTGGCCTTGTGCACCTGGTTCTCAATTGTTATGAAGGTAGGGTCTTGTCTCAATGACATCTCCTTATGCGACTTCGTGGCTGACACATGATAGTGAAATTTAGGACCTTGGTATCTGGGAACTCTAAACTATTGACAATAGTTGGGCATGGAAGGAGCATGGTAGGTGATTCATATCTTCATAGTAGACCTATAGTTGAGCCCCATCCTTTCACTCAATTAGTCTACGAGGAAACTCAGAATCTCTGGCTAGCTTGGTTTTCAATACCTATTGTAGGGTTATGCTCGCTTAATTTCAGGTCTTGATTCCCCTCTCAATCTATTATGTGTACTAGATTTTATGGTCTACCTAGTCTATTATACTTGGATTTTTGTAATCTTTATCGGTTTCAATCACATTTGTTCGACCAAAAAGATAAGGCGTAGACCGTTGGCTTTCCATTTAATCGATATCTCCTCCAATGGCTTGGCACTATCTTAGTTGGAGCGACATTATCTGTACTACATTAGCCTTACCTATGGACAAGGGGTTTTCATCATCCTTTGATTCCATAAGAGTGAGGTAAGTTGTAGTCCAAAGGTTATACGAGTGTTCATTATTTCTTGTAGAGGTTTCCTTCTCTAGTGGCGTGGGAGTCTCTTCTTGTGAGGCCTATCTGTGCACTCCCCAAGCTCTAGTTTACCTGGTCTGTGGATAGCTATACCATGCCATGTTAGCGTGGCCAAGCTTGTTGAGGGATTGGTGAGAGGGAATAGTCAAATTGACCTCCCCTAGAGGCTCTAGCCCAGGTAGAGGCAACAACCTTTCGCCCAAGTAATTATTCTAGCCTACAGGAGAACACTCATGACTTGGAGAACACTTCCTACCAGAATAGACAACTTAAAATATTTTTGGAGCAACTCCATAAATATAAGCATGTAATGACTGGAATGAAATTATCTCTTTCATGAACAAAGGAATTAGTGGCCTATGAAGGACAATTTGTCTCGTCTTCAATGGGACCAATGACACATGCATGAATGTCTAGAATGTTTAGATGCCCAATTGATCCATATGGAAAAGCATGCACATTGTGAATTCCAACCTTTGTTGCCCTGGCTCACGACTAGGGAATCCTGCTTCGATAACTTCATTAGAATCCTAATGGCTCTTTGTTGTGTCTTGATCTTGCTGGTTTTTTGGTTTTGTGTTCCCCTCCAGTTTTGGAGTGCAAACTCCTTTTGGCCCGGTGTAATAATTTTTGGAAACTACCTATTGGCCAATAAATCCAATAAAATTGAGAGAAAACAATAAGAAACTATATAATATTTTTACATTAAATGAAAATTCTTGACTTACAATTTTTGTTTTTTTGATATTTAATCATTTAAATTTATCAGTAATTTCATATATATATATATATTATATAATATATATATATATATATATATATATATATATATTATATATCCCCCCTTGGAAAAATCGTAATTTTATTCATAAAACAAAATTACATGTTGTAGATGCTAAATAGCATATGCAAAATGAGCTAATTCTGTTAGCACATAATACTTAAAAGAGCCTAGAAATTACACCAACCTATTCTTTTCTATCTTTCTTCTTTTCCACTTTTCTCCAACCTCCTGTGTTGGGAGTGGAAGTTACAATGGACATTTGATTTTCATCTATGTGTATAGGATATTCTTTGTCAGAATCAGATCCCTCTGATCCATGAGTTCGTTTGCTGCTATGTACTTCCATTCCTAATTTTTGGGACTCCTGGTGTGACAAGGGGTTGTTGGGCCTCAAAATGCAGGCAGTGGTATGGTTTGTCTCCTCCTTTTGTGTGTTTTTTTGGTCCTTTTGTAACTCCTTTCCTGCATTATTTTCTGTTACTTCTGCTTGTCCTACTTCTTCTCCCAAAACGACTATGCATTGCCGGCCTTTTGGTTTTTTGGGTTGCTTTTTGTTCCTTTTGGGATCTTTTTTTGCTTGTTGGCAGGCACTGTGAAGGTGGCCTGTCTGCAAACATCCACGACACCGAAAAGCCGTATTTTCGTAATCCAGAGGTTGTGTCCAGTGTGTATCATTGAAGATCAATGTAATGTTGTCTGGTAGTCCTTGACTAAGGTCTACTTCGACGCATATCCTGGCGAAAGTGAATATGCCCTGTGTGAATTTGTCCCCATCAATCTTTAGGAACTTCCCTAAGGAGTTCCCTATATATTCTAACACATGATGATGCCGGAAGTGTAATGGGAGGTTATGTAATCTGACCCAAAGTAGCATTTTTGATACCACCATTGTGTTAGCATCAAAATCTGGGAACCAAGGGGTCATGAAGAGCCTTGCATTGCCCCAGAACCATGGTCCTTTATTAAGTATGTATTCCTTTTCTTGAATTGTGGTGAATCTGACAATAAAAAACGCTTTGAAAGATAAAGGATTTCACAAGTTGGTGACCAAGCAGCAAATATCCATTGGTGCAAAAGATCAGATTTGGGCCAAAACCCATTAAATATGCATATGACTGCTTTGGTAAGGAAATTAGAGTACAACCGCTTTACCTCAGGTATTGAGACTGTGAAGGCAGGATTCTGAGATTTTTGCTCCACTATGTAGGCCCTTGGTAGTTCAGGGGATAATGCTGGTTTGGTTTGGGCTTTTTCCTTTCCTTTGACTGCGTTCTTAAACATGCCTGTACCCTTTGAACTGGTACCAAAGCATCCACCTTGCAGCAGCAAATTGACTATGATATTCGAGTCTGTGTCAATACCATAATCCTGTAGTGTGTGGTTATCTTGTAGGTTGTGTCTTGAGTAAATTAGGTTTTGCATGCTTGTTGGTATGCTTAAGTGTGTTTGGATTTCATGTCTTAAATCTTGGATCCATCTCCCTCTCACAATTCTCTTGCAAATATTCTTTCCTTCTGGCGTTTTTATGAAGATTTGGATCAGATCTAGGTCAGGATTCACTGGATCTGCGTGGTGTAGGGCTCGATCTGCTGCCAAAGTAAATGAGTCTGTTGGATCTGGCCTGATCGATGCCCCAACTGGTTCTTTCTTCTCTGGATCTGGGCCGAGGACATATCACAAAGTAGTGGCCGAGGAAGGGTAGCCGCGTGGGTTAGAGTTGGGGCTGGATCCAGCGGCTTTATGCTCCTCCTTGACGAGCTGCCACTTGAGTCACCTTCGGTAGTTAGCGAAGCTTCCTGCGTACCAGGGGCCATGAACACTGGATGCCTCCTTCCTTCCTAGCATCGTTTGTGCGTGGTTCTAGTTAAGCCTCTATTGCAAGGGATCGCCCTGAGTCCAATTCCATTTGGATCGCAAGCACGCTGAAAGCAAAGACGCTTCCCTCTTCCTCTTTTTGTCTGTCCCTCCCTCAACAACCTCTGATTTCCTGTGATTTCCTGTGGCCCAACCATCGTTCTCCATTGTTGCTCAAAACTCTGGTCTAAAGTGTGGCATTGGTGCAGAGAGCGATTTCGGTAACCCTAGCCATTGCTCCATCTCCCTCATTTAAAATATATATATAATATATATATATATATATTATAATTATATTAATTTTTACTATTCATCATAAATTTTCTAAATTTTCAAAGGAAGTACCTATTTTGCAGGGAATCACAATCATACATCATTTATTTTAAAATGACAAAAGGGAATTGAATATTAAGTTCTCTTGCATGGAATTAATAACCATACATCATTTATTAACGGAGTTGAAGTAGGTATAGAGACACACCAAAGATTGTTTTCCTCGTACATTTTTCATTAAAAAGTACGAGTTCTGTAATTCATTCTTAATTAATTATGTAAGCTGTGATTCTGTGCATCCGTATGAATCTAGTCATAAAACTCAAAATCAGTATTCGTTGGTTAGATCGCTTTAATCTAATCATAAAACTCAAAATCAGTAATTGTTGGTTAGATCGGGCAAACTCTCTCATGATTGAATGTTTTTCCAACTTAAACATGAATGCTAAATCTATTTTTCTCTACATGAAGTTGCAACTCTTTCTCTTTACAGGTATGCACCATTTGAGCTCTACTGGGGCCTTTGTAAACTATATACATCTCTTCTTACATGGACTTTATTATGGTCGCATGCAATTCAGGAGTATACAGTAACCATACTCATTTGCTTGAGCCACTTTATTTCAATATTTACCACACATCTGTCTTGGTCGAGTTTGCTAAAAGCGATGTGATGCCAAACATCAACAAATGGCATAAATAATTCCCAAGAAAACACACTAATACACAGATCAATCTGATACAGTAACCAACCAACTCCTCTCGTAAGATGATTTAAAAACATAATACTATGTTTGAATACACAATCTGAACCGCAATTAATTCAACGACATGAACTTGAGGTATGTATTCTCATCCTTCAAGAACAGGTATTTTCATCCACTATTCAACAACAATTCCCCTAATATCATACTGAAATGTTAGAGATAGTATTCAAACGTGAATTATATTGATTTCTATGGGGTTTAGTTTTTTTATTTAAATTTTTTTGGGAGAGTTGAAAGTGAAATTTACATAGGGAGATAAATTGTTTCACTGTGTTTTTAGGGTTCATCTATTTTTTTAAGAGAGTTGTAAGTGAGATCTACATATAGAAAATTGTTCTATGTTTTTTTAAATCAACTTAACGTAGTGATAACATCCCACATCCCACATATTGACAAAACTTTTTCCATCCAACATTGAAACTAACCCTAACTAAACTAAACCTAATTCCAAAAATAAATATATCTACCCTATAAATAAAATCAACTACTTTCATCAATAAACTCAACTCCAGAAATGGGATATTTTTCATTGCAAAGTAAGAAACGCGAAGAAACATAAATGGGAAATTCAAGAAGCATCTCTCGATCTTAAAATGAAGAAAATACTGATTTGTCTTGATTGTCTTGCAAACTAACGGATATACATTCCAAGGATCCACCAGAAAGTTGTTCTATTCAGAAATTCAACACTTAGAGATAAAAATTGTTCCACTGAGTTTTTAGGGTCAACCTAATTATTTTTGGAGGTTGAAAGTGAGATTTGCATGTGGAGATAAAAATTGTTTCACTGGGTTTATGAAGAAAATACTGATCTGTCTTCATCGTCTTGCAAACCAACGGATATACATTCCAAGGATCCACCATAAAAGTTGTTCTATTGAGAAATTCAACACTCAGATATAAAAATTGTTCCACTGGGTTTTAGGGTCAACCTAATTTTTTTTGGAGGGTTGAAAGTGAGATTTGCATGTGGAGATAAAAATTGTTTCACTGGGTTTATGAAGGAAATACTGTTTTGTCTTCATTGTCTTGCAAACCAACGGATATATATTCCAAGGATCCAGCATAAAGTTGTTGTATTGAGAAATTCAACACTTCGGAGATAAAAATTGTTCCACTGGGGTTTTAATTAAATTGTTTCATTGAGTTTTTAAAGTCATTTTATCTTAGTGACAACATTCCATATGGTGAATAATTATATTTCAGTATCTTATATATTGACTAATTATTTTTCTATCCAACATTAAAACAACTTCATCCAAAATAAAACAAAACCAAAAAATAAAAATAAAAATAAATAAATACATCTATTCTTCATATAAATAAAATCCACGGCCTTCATCAATAAAACCCCAGAAATCGGATATTTTTTCACTTCAAAGTAATGAAGCGCGAAAATACCTATAGGGAAAATTCAAGAAGCAACTACCTTCATCAATAACTTCAACTCCAGAAATTGGATATTTTTTCACTGCAAAGGAAAGAAGGACGAAAAAACCTAAACGGAGAATTCAAAAGCATCTCGCGATCTTAAAATGAAGAAAATACAGATTTGTTTTCATTTTATTTTTATTTTTATTTTTTAAGAAAGAAAAAGCTGTATTGTATTATATTGATAAAATATAATAGAGTAGATTGTTACATAATTTATATGTGGAAATAGCTCGAGGGAGAGGAACCTCGAAGATGGATGCAGATAATATATGTATACAGATACATAAAGGAAGCTGTACCCTGTAGATGAACAGATATAGAGCATATACAGCAGATACAAGGCATACATAATCAGGAACATGGAGATGAGCAAATACATAAGCATGTACAGTAGATATAGTGCAGAAAACAAAACAGATACATGAAGGAGAAGCCCCTTATACCAATACGATGAGAAGCCAAAAATGCGATGAAAAACTGGAACAGTGGATCAAAAGCCTAGGAGAGAGAAGTCCTGGAAGAAGAAGGGTTCCCCTCTAGACCTTACCTCAAGGGACCAGGAGCCTATTTCGGAACTGTGTCAAAGATGGAGATAATGCGTTGTGAAATATCATTGAGAGGCTCTTTTACATTGTTGAAGATAATTCTGTTCCTCCACTTCCATACACACCATAGGACAATGATAATGAAGGGGCGCAATGTCTCTCTCTGTCCACTCCACCATTTGAAAGCTGCTATAGTAGAAGCGTGATTGACCAGGGGGAAACCATACAGAGCTACCAATTCACGCCATATTTGCTGAATAGATATACATTGGAAGAACATGTGATAGTTTGTTTCTTCTTCAGATTGGCACATATGGCATCTGCTCGGCCCATGCCACTGTTTCTTTCTCAAATTCTCCCAGGATAGATTTTTGTTGTTAAACACTAGCCACGAGAAGTAAATTGATTTAGGAGAGCAGCCTGTTTTCCAAAAAACTATAGGGAAAATGGGGCAGGAAATCGTGGGCAATAAACTTAGCAGGTCAATGTATATGTCCTTGACGCAAACTTGTATGTTAGCAGAAGGCACCTTCCAGATAAGGAAATCATGCAGACTAGACCTGTAAAAGCCACAGCTACTCAATACGTTTGTGACAGTGTTCCACTGATTTGCCAAATGCCCTGTTAAACCTAGATCCGTGGCCGATTTCCATGATGGGAGGGGGCCTTGCCATCCTGTAATAAGCTTGTCCCATGTAAAAAAGCCTTTGTTGTGGAGGAAAAAAAGGATGCTTACAGGAATGGAGATGATCGCACGCCCGCTCATGATGGGGTCAAGACCAATGTAGATATTGCTGCCAGATTGTAGGGACCATCTCAGATTCGCTAGGAAGTATTGCTCGATCTTGTAGAAGCTGAGCCATATCGCAGAACCATTCCTGACTTCAATCCTTTCTAGGCGAAAGCAATGTTCCATACTCTTGCCTCTCATATATTTTAATTTAATGGTAGTGCTCCAGGGCCCTTTCCCGAAGATTCCCCTCCATAACAACCTGCACAGAAGTGCTTTCCCGAAAGCCCTCAAGTCAAGCAAGCCCCAACCACCTGTGGATTTTGGCCAAGAGATTTTCTTCATGCTCGTGAGATGATATTTTCCTTTTACTGATCTGCCACCCCATATGAAGTTTGCGGTCACCTTGTTCATATTCTGTATGATGCTGGCCGGGAGAAAGAAGATGTGGGCCCAATAAACTGCAAGTTGAGATAGAACGGCTTGGGATAAAACGATTATGCCAGCCAGAGATAGATATTTATACTCCCAGGCGGAGATTTTTTGTAGTATCTATCAATAAGCCATTGCCAATCGTCCTTAGTGTAGCCCTTTGCCTTTAGCCGAAAACCCAGGTATTTAATGCCGTCCTTGATTGGTTTCGCTTCTATTCCAAACAACAAAGATATCCATTCCACCGTTTCCATGTTGGCGTCATTGTGGTAAAGAGTGGACTTAGACTTGTTTATCTGTAAACCAGTGGCGCTTTGAAACTTATTTAATGTATCGTTTAGACACATCCACGATAACTTGCACAGCATTGCAAAAATGAGCACATCATCGACAAACAAATTGTGGGAGATGAAGTGGTTCCTGCAGATCTTCACGGCCCTGCATTTGTTCTCGGAGACTGCCTTATTGATGTGAAGGCTCAATGAGTTCATTGCAAGGATGAACAATAGCGGAGAGAGAGGGCACCCTTGGCACAACCCTCTTTCTGCTGGGAAGAAAGGGGAGGGAATGCCATTGATGATGATTGAATAGTTCACATTCTCGATGCATGCCATGATCCAGTTGATGGTATTTGATTTCAGGCCAATTTTAGCAAGCAAACATCTGATGTACCCCCAGTCTAAACAGTCAAAAGTTTTTTGTAAGTCGATTTTCAGAATGGCAGCTTCTGTTTTGTTGGAGATCATGGAGAACAGGCCTTCTTGAGTGTTTGCCACAGCGTCAAGTATATTCCTCCCCTTTAAGAAAGCATGCTGATCCTTTGTTAGGTAGCTGGCTAAGGTCGCTTTCAGTCTTTCAGCAATGATTTTCGTGATGATATTGAAGGATATGTTGCATAATGAGATTGTCCTGAAGTCACTAAAGGTGACTGCTTCCAAATTCTTTGGGATAAGAGCTATTTGCGTGGAGGAGATAATCTGGTGAATGCTGCCAGAGATTCTTGCTGCTTCGACCATTCTCAACAAATCTGATTTTATGATGTCAAAAAAGTGAATGAAGAAATCAATGGTCCAGCCGTCTGGGCCAGGACACTTCTTAAAGGCCTTCATAACTCCTAGAAGCTCCTCCTCCGAAATGGGATGGAATAGACTTTCATTTTTTGCATCGTTGAACATCTGTGGAGCCAGGTCGATACCCCATAGGATATCCTGAAAACTGCAATTTTCCTTTCTTTTGAATTGATTTTTAAAATGTCTCACAGCTTCGTTTGTGATTTCTTATTGTGAGTAGAGAAAGCCTCCATGACCGTCACTGATCTTTCATATGGAGTTTTTCTCCCTTCTGGCATTTGCATACTTATGGAAGAATTTGGAATTCCAATCTCCTTCCTTGAGCCATATTGCCCTGCTTTTTAACCGCCAAGTTAATTCTTCCTACTTTAGTAAAAATTGTTCCTTTTTTTCAAGCTCATTGAGGCGACATCTCAAACTGAAAGGGAGCGAGTTGGCCTTCAAAAAATTGGATATTCGGTCTAGGTCCATTTGCACTTCTTGAAGAGCCTTTCTGTCAGCTAGTCTTTTTTTGTATTGCCAGTTCTTTACCACTTTCCTAACTTTGGACAGTTTGTCACGAAAAGTCAGAAAGGGTGGAAAAGTGTTGTTTGCGGATAATTCTGTCCATGTCTTTGTTATTAAATCATTGAATGCAGGGTCTTCAAGAATGTTCTGTTGAATTTGAATGGGTAGCCAGTCCTAATCCCCTTTTCCTTCCAGTTGAGGGAAATAGGCTTGTGGTCGGAGATGTAGACATTCTCAATAGTCGAGAAAGGCATTCCCATTTTGTCGATTATGCTGTGATGCACAAGAAAACGGTCTATTCTTTTTGCAATGTAGGCCTCTGCAAGTCTTCCATTGTCCCACGTGGGCATCAATCTGGGTGGGGAAACATCTACAAGATTCCTGTGAAGGAGTTCAAACTTGATTTCGTCAGCAATCAGATCACACTTTTTGCAATTTCCCCAACGTTCCTCTGAGCTAAGAGTAATATTTAAGTCACCTGCAATCATTAATGAGTCGATCTCGAATATTTTTGAGCCAAAAAATTTATCCCAGAAGAGGGTTCTATTCTTGTAAGGTGCATAGATATTTAATATATTAATGGGGAAGCTATATCCTCTGATGAAAGCAGATACAAGGATGCCCGCAAAACATTTGAAGGCTTTGGCTCTGATCCAGTAAGGATCCCACAATACCACCAGACTGCCCGAGAGACCCTTAGCATCTGAGGCTGCCATATGCCACGAGGGAAACATTTTGCTGAAGTAGGAGATGGACATCTGTTTTTTGTGCATGGTTTCTTGTACACGAATGATCTTTGGCTTGGTAGAGGTGAATAGGTCTTTAAGCGCCAAAAATTTGAGGTTTGCACCCAGGCCTATGATATTCATGGATATGATGAAGGTCATTTCGGGGATTTTTCAGCCGTGCGTGCTCTAAGACGCTGGTCCTCTAACATGTCAATGATGGGCACATCCATGAGGGACAAGTTCCTCACTCCACTGTCCACATCCTTAGTTCTTCCCCGAAAATGTCTACTTCCTCCATTGTGTTTTTTCCTGACTGTGATATTTTTAGCAGAGTTTGGGCTGATGAGGAGAGGCGAAGGCTTGCGGGGCTTGTGGATGGTTAATGGCTCCATCTCAAGGGATTTCTTTCTTAGGAGAAGATCTAGGTCACTGTCAAAATGATTAGTAGGGGATGAGACCGGGGAGTTTAAGGGGGTGGCAGAAATCATCGGTTCTTTGCCTTTCGAGGGCGGAAGATGGACGGTTTCGAGCGACGGCGAGGATGATGAGCTGAGGATGGAATGGGAGCCTACTGAGAAGTCCCATGGCTTGGAGATCAAGGGGGGGAGGAATGGCTCTTTCATCGGGCAGAAACAGGGGGGGGCGCGAACACTGGAAGGGTTGTGAATCTTGTTCCCCATCAATAACTTTCAAAGATGAGCATTTGGGTCTGGATTGGGGATCCAGCGAGAGATGCTGTGAGAAATACCGAGGTGACAGGTTGATATTGTTGGCCAGATCTTTGTGTAACACCAGAGCCGCCTGTCTAACACTGTCCGAAGGAGCGTCGACCGGAGCCACCTGTCTAACACTGTCCGAAGGAGCGTCAACTGGAGCCGCCTGTCTAACACTGTCCGAAGGAGCATCGACCAAAGCCGCCTGTCTAACACTGTCCGAAGGTGATGGCTTCTCCCATTCAGAGGACTTCGAAGGGGCCACTTGGGATTTTTCATGAAACACCCTATTTTTAAACTTCAGGCGTCTAGGGCAGGAATTGATGAGATGACCTATCCTCTGGCAGGCAGAACACCTGAAGGGAATGCCCCAAAAGTCAAGACGCTGATTTATTTTGAGATCTCTCCATGCGATTTCTATGTGGTCGGGGAAGCCACCCCTGTAGACCTTTTCAATGAGAATCCACGCGATGCATTTATCTCGCTCCCCAAGACACCATGGATCAACGTAGACAAATCTGCCGATGGAGTTACCTATATCTGTAAGGGTTTCTTTCGACCACATCTCCAGGGGGAGGTTTGGGAGCTTTACCCAGATTAAGTTATTCGAGCGGGTGTTTTTCAATGGATTGTACCCTATATACCATTTGTGGAGACTGAGAAAACTCCTCTTATGAACCCAGGGTTGGGACATGATTGTATCTGCATCGCCAGCGTTTAAAAAGTGGAAACAATACCACTCTTTCATGAGCTGAGAGATAATGGGGAGGTATCCAATTAACGGCTTCCATTGCGTCTCGAGCCATTTTCGCATAGTGGCATCGTCCATATCAGAGAATTTCCATCGGCCAACTAATGCTAAACCCTGTAGGCTCTCTATGCGTTCGGTCAGGTGAACACTGTCCAATTTTATAGCAGCTGGCGGCGGAGTGGTCTTAATAGGTTTTCGGGCCTTGTTGTAGTGGCCGACATGTTCCAGCAGAGTTTGCTGAGATCAAACTGTTTCCCTGTCAGCATCCTACAATGTTGGTTTAATAATCACATTGTCCAGGGTAGCATGCCAGTCTTTAGCTGATGTGGCGCCACCCCACTCCTTTTCAGCCAGGATGATAGCCCGAACCATTGCCTCCGTGGCCGATGCGTCAGACCCAACCTCCATGCACGATCAAAATAACTGCCAAGTGATGTAGGGAGGGAAGGGATCCTAGGAAGATATCCAAATCGGGGCAGATGGCCTAGTAATAAATACACAGTGGTCTGGATCTGAGAGAAAAGCCTGGATGAGGTGTAGACAATTAAGAGGAATGAGACTCGTTCTGAAAAAATACTTGGCAGTCAAAAGACTCTAGATGGAATTTCTTGCAAATTTGGGGAGGCACAAATTTAGAAAAAGCTAGCATAGCTGAGAAAGTAGATTTCTGAATCGGGAAGAGGAACGAGGAATAAATGAATATATGGACAAGCACTGACAATAAGATCCGGAAGGGGAGTAGCCTGGATAAATATTAATGAATCCTCTGACGTAGGGAGAACTATTCAAAACCCGGTCACCAGAAAACAATTTTCCAACCCTGTAAGCTAGGTCAGAAGCAATGGCTGTAGCAGACACTATCCATTATTTCTCCAGGAAATATTAACTGGGAGGAGGGTCTTGGCAAACAATGCAGCAACAATAGACTTCAAAAGTGCACCACCAGTGTCCTAATTTGACTCGAAAGTCTATGCAGGGCTTGTACAAGACTACAGAATTCTTCAGTTTTTGTAATATTAGCCAGAACATGCTGGAATGTATATCTAAATCACTAGCTTGACCTTATCCTTTTCCTTATCCTTTGGGTTGATAAGGTTTAGCTTGATCTTATCTTATCTTGACTTGATCGGTAACAGTATAAAAGAAACATGCCTTAACTATTTGATTTGCTTGGGGCTGTTTCACGAGGACAGGTTGGTTCGGGTCATTCCGACCTTCCAACCTTCCAACCTTACAGAAGGGAGCTTAAACTAACTTTAGCGACACAGACACTGCTATCGACCCCTTCATGGACTCTGCAGTCATACCAATCAAAGAAGAGCTTTCGGCACATAATCCATACACCTACAAGGCTTCATTAACTCTATATTATTGTCCCCATTTGATTCTCATTTATTCATACTATTCTTGATCCAGGAAGTCTATCGAGGATGCATATACCACTCGACTTAACATGATACCATATACCCTGATTCACCTCTTGATCCCCACCCTTCATACTTATCACACCTCCTACACCTTTACCCCTAGACAGGCATACCACAACTTTGCTATGGTCTTCTCTCATATTGAGCACAATATTATAACATACGCCTCCTTTTCAACTAGCCTAACTACTACTTATACTACTACCCATACTACCCAGTTGAACACCACTTTCACACCCGCTACAGCCCTTGAATTGATCTAAGGGATCCAATTTGATTACCAGAGTCAACTTGATTGAATTCATCGCTCCTCGTACACCTTCATTTGCCTTTTGACGCGAGGAAGATTAGGATTTCGATTATGGTGTTGACCCTTACTTGAGATATCAATTTAGCTTGTTTATCTTTCCTCGGCTTTGCTTGGGATCCATTGAATTACTTACTAGTTGGCTATTGAATTACTTACTAGTTGGATGACCAAGCATGGAATCTGTCCCTCCCTTGTAGAGGGAGGGGAACCCCTTGTCTAAAAACAGACTAAAGTGTGTGACCTGGATCATACCCTGTGATCGTTATGATGGATAGGTGCTTACTCGATCCCATTCCAACCTCGACATGTAAGCCTATCTGAGAACACAATCTGATTCAGAAAGACTCCCCATACATATCACTGGCTGGCGTGAGCAGTGAGAGTAGGTGTGGAGTCAAAGGCAGACTTCTGGATACATACATTGAAGGGGGGAGTTCTCACTGGCTTCCCAGATAGGGTTCTACCTACGGGAGGAGAAGGGAAGGGAATGCATTCTTCCTGGCTTGCATGCCTTCTCTCTCTTAATGGGGGAATAAGGCATGCATAATGACTTATATAATAGTAGCATTGTCGTCCTTAAACCGCTCTTATTACATAATCGTATATAAGCTACTAGAAAGAAAGAGGGAGATATAGCATAACGATCGATATAATCCGATGCATGGGTGTTTTATCTATTTGGTAAGCTCAGGCATGATGGGATATATATCTATCCAATCAGCTCAGGCAGGCATGGGGTGGGCTTTTGTGCCTCATCATTCTCATGGGGAAGGCTTCGCATGGGGCATGATTCTCTATCCAAGTCACCCCAGTTAGTAAGGTGGTAAACCCAGCCAGTCAGTAAGGTTCTGGTCTACTTTCCCAGTTCAGTGAGGTGGTCCCCAGTCAGGTTCTAGCGAGCCTATATCAATCAAGCTTAGGACGAGTCATCTATGACAACAGTACAACTAGCTCCCTCCCTCCAACCAAGTACGAGTGCTAGCCCATTCCATTAGTTTTCCCGAGCCTATTCATTCAGTGGGCGCAGGGAAGGAGGTTTGATTCCAATACTACGAATAGTTGGGCGGGTAAGTAGCATCGGATGGATGTGGCACGAAAGCCAGCATATGAGGAGGGTTCTGAAGGAGGTAACGTAGGACAGAAGAATCGAGTGTGGATCCCGGCTGGATAGGGGCAGAAGCAGTGGAGAGTTAGAAAAAAGGAGGAGGAGGAAGCCTTAGGTAGGATAGGATTAGGAGTCAAAATCGGTCGGAAGGGAATTACCCTTTCTTTGTGGTTGGAGGATGGGATGGACTTTGGCCCTACCCGATTCCATCTATCTCTCTCTATCTAGTTCCTCGCTTGTCGTCATCAGACTGATCACTTGTACTGAGCTTCTCTTTCTCGTACCCTATCTCCAATTCACCACTGCCTACCTCTCCATTCCCGCTACTAGCACTAAAATGCATGTCATAGTCTAACGAGTCCCTCCTTTTGTTCTAGGGCTTTCAGCTTGTGTCATGGGTGGCCTTTGGTTGGTTTGACTGTCATTGGTTCTGGGCTGGATTCCACTTCCTTGGGTAGTGAATGGCTCGGTTACCACAAGAACTGACAAGCAATAAGGCAAGGGACGGCGAGTGGGCGATGGCTTCGGGTTAGGGGGCGATTGCTGCCTTATCCAGTGGGGGGAGGGATAATCAATCAAAAGGTCACTCCTTATTCATGGTTCTTCAAGTTTCAATTTTACTTATT
>APFE030087155.1:0-15084 GCA_000404065.3 Pinus taeda
CATATTGTTATTACTATGCCCCATAGAATCCCGCTATTGTTATTTTTGTGGCTTTATATTATTATTGTTAGGTCGGCTAGATTATATTGTGACTCCTTAGACTCCTATATATAGAAAGGAGGTTTTGTCATTTGAATCATCCAAGAATTGTTCATTTATGTAATGTAAAAGGAGGTTGCCCCCTCGAAGAGGCTGAATTCTAAGGCGTGGATCTATCTTTTCTATCTTTTTCTTGAGCTGGTTTCATAACATAAAACCCCAAGGGATTATGAAACCAAGGGAATAATATTAGACCCAAAGGATTAATATTATAAACCAAAGTTAAATATTATAAACACTAAAATAAACATGGTTGACCATGGTTGATTTTCAGCTTGAGACAATCCTTGTCACAATGTGACATTCGGCCATGGTTGACAATGGTTGGCTATGATTGAATATAGTTGACTATGATTGATATTATAAACTTAAGGGAATAATAAACCCAAGTGATTGATATTATAAACCAAAAAGAATAATAAGCCTAAGTGATTAATACCAAAACCCCAAGGGATTATGAACCCAAGAAAATAATATTAAATCCAAGTGACTAATATGATAAACCCAAGGTATATAAACCCTAAGATAAATATTATAAACACTAAAATAAACATGGTTGTCCATGGTTTATTTTCATATTGAGACAATCATTGTCACAATGCAACATTCGACTATGGCTGACCATGTTTGGCTATAATTAACGATGGTTGACCATGATTGATATTATAAATCTAATGGAATAATAAACCCAAGGGATTGATATTATAAACCCGAGAGAATGATAAACCTAAGGGATTAATACCAAAACCCCAAGAGACTATGAACCCAAAGGAATAATATTAAACCTAAGAGATTAATATTATAAACCCAAAATATGTAAACCCTAAGATAAATATTATAAACATTAAAATAAACATGATTGACCATGATTGTTTTTCATATTGAGACAATCCTTGTCACAATGCGACATTCGCCTATGGTTGACCATGTTGGCTATGATTGATGATAGTTGACCATGATTGATATTATAAACTTAAGAGAATGATAAACCCAAGATATTGACATTATAAACTCAAGAGAATAATAAACCCAAAAAATTGAGAATAATATAATAAAATATTGTTATCTATTTATCTGTAGGTAGGGATCGACGAGCCTAAGCCTACAGGCAGGCCGACCAAAGGGAAGGAAGAAGCTCGCAAACCTATTCATGCCACTTGGCATGATCAAGGAAAACAGGGTTGAACCCGCGGCTTCTGGCGAATAATATTATAATTATTAATTTATAAAAAACAATAAACAAAAAAAAATTATAATACAAATATTTTGGGAAATTTAAGAATTTCAAAGAAAATGAAAAATTTAAATATTCAAATGGTAAAAGACTCACTCCATACAATATACATATAAAACATTTTCCCCAAACACGTTTTAGATTATTGATATTTAATGATAATACTTATCTAGTGGTTAGTATCCAATAATGTGTTAATATTGTAAGGAATTTTTTTATAAATTTAATTAATTTCAATTTTTTTTAAATATATTGAATAATGAATATTATATATATATATCACCTCACTGTTTATATGTTTTTTTGACACACCACACCTGAAATTAATAGATAAATTACATGTGACTCATTATTTGACCAGAATGGTAACTGAAATTGATAAATAAATATAATTGTGAAGATTAGAAAAACTGATAAATAAATATAAATGTGGAGATTAATAAATATTGAATGTCGACTAATACACGATGACAATGAAACTGACGGTGGAATTTCTTAATAATATGATTGTTTGGCGGTGGCTTTAACCTGAAGCTCGAATCAGAGTCAAATTTTAATTTATTTTCACCAACATTATATTCAAATTTACCATTATTATCGACCATGGATATGTGGACAAGAATATGTTGCGTCATCCAACAAACTTTTTCCAATTTAACGGATAAAAAGTGCAACAGGGCAAGCGATACTGTAAGTGTATAGTTTTCCCGTCAGATGAAATTATTGGTTGGGTCATTGCTTGAGTAAAGCTGCCAGAATTGCGGACATCGTCACACCGTCATTCGTTGGTCCATATCTTTAAAATATTTGCGGAGGAAAGCCCACGTCATCACATCTGAAATGTCGAATTCATAAAGTCCACTCCACCCGGGTTGTATAAGTTCTAGATTCGGATAATGCTTCATACCAGGTTTGGAATTTTAAATTTTCTTTGCTCGTCAAATTGATTTTTTGTATTTTTCATGCTTTTCATTTTAAGTTTTACACAAATTTATGAGTGTCAACCTCTTTTTATTTGGAAACTCTCTTTTAACTAACTTCTCTTGCATTTCAACTTTCATTAATCTTCCTGTAAGAATCCTTGTTTTTCCCAAATTAGCATAAACATGTTAATTGTTGCAATTTTATTTCATAGTAATTTCTTTTGTTTAGTGCTTTCTCTCTTTTTGATCATATGGTCTTTTATTTTCAAATTAAATGAATAAGTTATTTCATTCTCAATTTTAATTTATGTTATAAAATATTTTGGACATTACAAACTATTTCACTGTGCATAGATTTTGTTATTCATATGATAACTTCCTATTTAGAAAATGAAAAATAATTAGACCTTAATTCCATTGATTTTATCTTTTAAATTATATATATATATATAATTATAGAGAAAGAAACTACTAAGACTCATCGTGGATGTTTTCGGCCAAAATATCTATACTAATGAGATATCCATGATTTATTCTCTTACTAATATAAAACATCATAGATTCCTCAAATTTTGTAGCCTCTAGTGTTACTGAATTTCTATTTTTCTTTAAATAAAGTATCTAATTCATAAACAAGAAAACAAACTATTTGAAAACCTAAATGAAACAGCTAATCCTTACCTCTTATTTAAGAATTGTGTTATAATTATATTAAATTGAACTTAAATTTCATTTAACGAATAAAACAATTAATTGATAAAACAACAAAAAAAATATCATGATTAATTAAATCAACATTAAACCAAAAAAACAATTAAATTATTATAAAAAAGAACACACTAGTATTTTGAAAAAAAAAACAAATTTATAAAAAAATTCTCCAACCTCCCCTCAGGTGCATACTCTTCCAACCTTCAAACAAAGATTTGCTACAAGTCAAAGTAATATATCCCAAATTTTAACACTTCTGCCACCACTAGTTGAAGCAACTAAATTTTCATTAATCACCGAGGATCCTTCAAACAAAGATTTGCTACAAGTCAAAGTAATATATCCCAAATTTTAACACTTTTGCCACCACTAGTTGAAACAACTAAATTTTCATTAACCACGGACCATGTACAATCATAAAGCTAGCCAAGGCAATCAAACTTACAAACCTCAATGATCTCATTGGGAATAATTCCTAGCATTTCTTTCATAAGTCAAGAACACTTCAAAATACTTCAGTGCTATTGGGAATAATTCCTAGCATTTCTTTCATAAGTCCAGGACACCTCAAAATACTTCAAAATACTTCAGTTCTTTATTGCACCTATAGCAACTATGTAAACTATAGAAGATTTTAAACCATGGTTGCGGTGTTAATGGGATCAGGATGGCCAATCAACTCTCGAGGAAGTGCGTAGGCACGTTTATGTCAATAACTCTAAAGTTTAGAGGGTGCATTCTTATACAATTAGTATAAACGCTATCTGCACTCATTTAAATTTGGATATGTAAAGTTCCCAAATTCATATAATAAGTTCATACAAATTAACAACATATCATATTTGAAACTTGAGACATGGAATCAACCATAGTTAACCATAGTATAGATAAGTTTAGACTTGTATTATATAATAACCATTTCAAAAAATTATCATCATATGTTATCTTTTTAAACATATTATTAATAGGACATTGAATTATACAACAAATTGAAATGAATCATATAGATAAAAGATCGATTACATTGAAGTTTCTAAAAATAAAAATATTTTACCAAAAAAATTATCAATATTCCAAAACATGTATGGTAAAATGTTAGACCACATATTGTATTGAAAAAAAAAATTGAAAAAAACAATAAAAAAAATACATGTGCATGAAGAAAATCCCATCTGAACCATTCGTAATAAACTAAACTCTTTAATTTTAGATTTGCATTAACAAAATAAATCGTGTTTTGACAATGGAGACGTACCTTAATTTTAAAAATTGTTTTATTTTGTTCCTCCTCTCGTTCCATTTCTACACAATATCCACGACGCCAAAAACATTGGGCAGATAAGAAGAGGCTTTTTAGAGATCTCAACCGGAAACACCCACAATGCTCTACAACACCCATAATGCGAACAACATCAGTGAGCGCTTTCACTTGTAGATAACAAACTGTAAAATCAATCAATACAAAACCTGCAAGCATGGAGGAAGATTTTGTTGAAATTTAAATAGATTGCACATCATATTTAAAAGGTAAGGTTATGCCTTCTTCTGACTTTTGAATTTCCACAATTATAAATGGTACATATTTGTATTTGATCATGCGCAATATTTGTGGCTTCCTCGTTAGCATGAAAAATACAATCTAATAGAATAGTAATATTGGCCAAAATACCAACATGTCAAATATTTAAAAGAATGTCATTATGAAAGAAATATAAAATATGCCTTCATCGTTAGCATGAAAAATACAATCCAATAGAATAGTAATATTGGCCAAAATACCAACACGTCAAATATATAGAAGAATGTCATTGCGAAAGAAATACAAACTACCTTTGCTATAGAGTACCATAATTTAAACTAGGGTAGGTGTTGGATGCATGGCCTGAATTGGTAGGACTACTTGGTAGGCAGCCACTGACCCTCCATGACCTTATCAATAAATTCAATATATAAATTCCCAGTCCATGACCCTATCAATAAATTCAATATATAAATTCACAGTCTACAAGAGATTATGTAAAACGCATCTATGGAAAAATCGCTCAAAACATAAATGGCTGCCAGTATGTTAAGGCGCAACCATCTACCCAATTTGTGCCGAGTAGATTTGCCCAGAAAATACTGAAAACCTCTCCAAATGCTGCTCTTCCATCTGGCTATGGCAGAGGAGGGCGAGTCCCCACGCTGTCCTCGCCAACACTCACCTCCATATGAACATTGGCTTAGAGCATAAATTTTGTGTGTATATATGTTAGCTCGATGATATGATGTGATATACACTTACTATGTAGACCGCAATCGAAAGGCTGTGAAACAATTCCTGCAACCCCAAAGGGAATTTCCCCGCATGAGATGGGGTCACAGCAGTGCCAAAATCCCACAAGAAATGGAAGGGGCCCGGGTGCGAAGCGTAGTTGAAGATGGGGATTGGGGAACCCCATTTCCGCAGGATTATATTTTAGAAATATTACATTGGAATACAATCTGGGTGCACTAAATTATTGTGGTATGGCATTGAATATTCATTAATCAGCTTTCACCATATTAGAATTAATACGAGCATGCCAAAGAGTTTGAGAGTCCAAAACAGTTGGAAACATGGATGCCCATGAATAAATGTTTAATGGAATTATGATTGAGAGTGCAGAACGGTTGGAAACATGGATGCCCATGAATAAATGTTTAATGGAATTCTGCTTTATCGAGGAGTTGTGGATTTAATATAGGCACGCCGGAGAGATTGAGAGTACAATGGCCTTGTTGGATTTAAAGTTATGCTAAGTGGAATCCCTCACACAGTAGAGGTATCATAATTTTTTACGGTTTAAATTTGAATCAGACGCCATTTTGACTGGTTGTAGATATAAAAGAGACGTTAAATTTGACAGGTAAAATTTTCTAACAGTCATCAAATATCTCCTAAAACCCAAAATAGGTCCTACAAAACGTTAAATTCCAGGCCTACTTCAAACGAAGCATATTTTTGACACATTAAATCTTCACCATTGAATTCAAAAATCCACGAACCCTCATCCAATATATAAACGCCTTGACTAATAAAACATCCATTCAGAAATTTAAAATTTTTGTAATAAAAATATACAATATCAACTCAATCAATAAATTAATAACAAAGGGTACAAGAAATTGGGCTTTTACGATGATAATCTCTATCAAATATAGAACCTATGAGAATGGAAAGAGAGGAGAAGAAATCAAACCGTTAGATTCTTCTAGAGTCATTGTTTCTTTCATAATGTTTGAGATTCATTCTTTTTTGAATTAACTCAAATTCACTATATTATTTTGTGTGATATACATCTTGAGCAATTATTGTGTTTGGAAAATGTGTCTTAATTTTTTAACTAATTTTAAATGTGTATTTTTAAAATAATTATATTATTTTACTATTACTATCATATTTAAAAGCTCTAAACTCATCATTCTCACTGCAATAAAAGACTCACATTATATATCAATTTTAGCATATATTTAAAACTACTTTAAAGCAGTGATGCAACTGGACTTGCTAACTATAATTATACTCAATAATCATTATAATCAATATTTTATTACTAATACCATATTCTGTAAAAAAAAAAAATACATATATATTCTCTTAATTCACCATCAGAATATAAAATATTAAAAATCAAAATTTATAAAAAAAATCAGTTAATTATAACCAAAATTCCAAAAAAATATAATAATTAAACAATAATCTTTAAAAATATTGATATTAACTATTCGGGATAAACTTAGCAATTTGGCTTACAGTCAAATATTTATATGATCATTACTTTTGTTTTTCGTTTGTTACTCGAGTAAGGATCTCCTTTTCGAACTCGAGATATACATAGTGAAAAATAAAATTTGCTTGTCGAATTGCATAATACTTCGATTATATACTCTTGTTGTTATATGGTTCCGAACTTCAGATTTCATTCTTTTGATAACAATATTTCCTAAATGGATGGCTCCCGAGAAGCCGAGCTTCCAAGACGCTGAGATCCTGAGACCTCCAATCCAGTGCCTCGTTCGTCTGCTCTGTCCTTCTGTGGTGACCGCTATGTGTTCCAATCCCTGTTAATATCGTGTCGGGATATGGTGGCCACGTTTCGAAAGACTACTCATTTCTCCTTTCCATTTCACCTGTTTGTGGCTCATAGACCTTCCTGTCCTAGTGCATCTTGATTGGGCTGTGGTGGAGGCCAATACACTCATTCCTCCTTTACGTTTTTGTCTCTTGCACCTGTTCATGGCTCATTGTCTTTCTTGTTCTAGGGCATCCTGATTGGGCCATGGTGAAGGCCAATCTTTTCCATGGGGGTGGCATGACCTGTGGACACGTTTTCCTCCCAGATTGATGCATTTCATCGTAATATCCATCTGCATCTATAAACCGCCACCTTGCTAGCTACATGCAGGCCTAACGTTTTTCTCCATACTTTGTCGTCGTCCACTATAAGGAGGAGTTGTTTTAGTTTTCACAAGTTTTTCCACCTTACACTTTCTGCCCTACGTGCTCCTGCGCAGGGTAGGGATCGTTTTGGATCTGTATATCATCGACTTTGGCTCTACCTATTGATTATTGGCCACCCTTAACCTCTCATTCCCTGTATCTCTAGGCTTCATGGAGGTTTAGGATCAAAGTGTTCTTGGATCAGACGACGTTATTTCTCGGTGGAATTCACGTTTCTAAAGGTTTGTACACATTATTTCAAGTCAGCTTTGACAGCTTCTGTATCTTACATAAAAATGTGGTTTTTGTGAACATATGCTTATCATCATAGTTTTTCTGTTTTCCTTATCGCGTCATTTATCCTTTCCTCGTAAAGTATATGATGTTTATAGCTATCTGTTAATGGAATTTCCATATGTTTTGAGGGATATTTGTCATAGAATCGCTTGGTATTTGAATTTATGTGTTATATCAAAGCTGTGTGTAGACTTTAGTTTCAAAAACGGTCACTGGTGGTGCAAATGTAGCTATTGTTTTTGTTTTTGCATTGTATTTCCTTGTTTTACCTGAATCTCGTGTATTATGGCCTTTTCTTCCCTCCTAGAAGTCATATGATCATCTGGCCTTGACTATCCTAGCGTGTGTTGCATCCTCTGGTTTTTTCGGGACTTCAGACGGTTTTTCCAGAAGTTTTGGTCAGATTTGGCCATCTCTATCTCCCGGACTCTGGGGAGTGGGGGTTCTTGGGCAGTTCTTTGCAATTTACTCGTCCACCTACCCTTCGCTATCACTGTTCTTCTAAGATTATTCCCCGTATCTGCTTTCTGTCAGACTTAAATTTTGAGACTTCATTGATCTTTCCGAGGGGTTCTCACTCGTGTGGATTGATTTGGGATAATCCTTCCCTCTCGCCCAGCCAGTCCTTCTGTATTTGGTTTTGAATTATTGTCAGATAGTCACTTTCTATTGATATTATTGTCATTCCCTAGGCCCTTTATAGGAGCTCCTCTTTCTGGTCATTTGACTTGGTTCTATCTCGAATGTACTATCATTAAGGAGGAGAGGGATTTTTGTCAGTTTTCCATTATATTGTGTCAGAATTGACCATCTCGAAATGTTTCCTTTTTTCTACCGATAGATTTGGAAATCTGTTTCCTTATCTTTTTGTCTTGTCGTCCCTTATAGTAGTGTACTATCATTTCCTCTAGATGACATGGAGATTTCCCCAGTCGAATCGGACTCGTCTGATTTAGTGCAGGCTGCCATGGAGGCAGAGGCTCTCCACTTTGGCAGTATTAAGCCAGCATGTTGGCAATCCACATAGGCGGAACATCTGATTCCTCAGCCACATAGTCATAATCCCAGGATTAACGATCAGGTACACCTGCGGCACAAACACAATCATCAGCCTGCAAATATTACTCCCCCCCCACCGGCTATATGCCTAGACGGTGTCTCTCTGGCAGATTGCATTGCTAGTCTACAATCCCGTGCTCTGATAGGCAAATAGCATTTTATTAATATGGAAGACGCCCAGATAAGGACTTGGCTTGGAGCTAAATGGCGCCCCTTGATTGGATACATCCTAACTATTGTCACGTTAATGAAGGAGTTGGTACAATTTTCACTTCTTGAAAGTTAAAGATCTGGACACCATATGGGCTATCCCTTGGGTTCACGGGAAAAGCTTTCTAGCCCTTCACAAATGGTACATTGGCTTCAATCCTTTGCGGAATACCCCTCAATACAAACTGATATGGGTAAAGCTACCTGTCCTTCCCATCGAGCTCTGGACTAAGGAATCGCTTTCTCTCATTGGCAACGCCATTGGGAAATTTGTGTATGTTGATCCTAAGTGTTTAGGCGCCAAGGATAAGCGGGTGGCTTAGATCCTAATTGAGAAAGAGTTCAAAAGCGGCTTTCCCGATGATACTGATCTTGTTTGGGGTGAATTATCAATTCACCAGAGACTTGACTACTAGGGAGTTCCATTACTTTGCTCCCTCTGTCATAAAACTGGTCATCTAAAATGGCACTGCCCGCGTCATCTATCTGGGAAGGCATACAAGAAATATTTCCATGACGATCCTCTCATTCACGCCAAGGAAAAGGATTTCTGCGATGCGGGAGGGGAAAGAAATAATTTAAAAGGGTCTTTTATTGCTGAGATAATGTCCCTGGTTCTATCAAATTATTTTTCGATTCCTCGTGACCCTTCGTATGGTTCCTCCTAATAGTGCTCCAGAACCCCAAATTATCCGAAGTCCGTTCCCTTTACTTTTCCAAGGTCACAGTCTATGGACAATTTAGTTATTTCGAGGGCTCAGGATCTGTTCTCTCATCCCCATCCCCCGAAACCCTCTCTGAGGGCGACCATTAAATTTCCTATTCCTATTCCTCATCCGAACTCTATTTTTGATTCGTCACCAAACATTGCAATCATTCAATCCTCATCCTCATCACCTGTCATTGTTGGATCTGCCCCCATGGATAAAAATTCCTCCCCGTTTTATCATCAAGTCACCAATCTACCAGCCAAGTCTGCTTTAAAAGGTAAATCCCTAGTGATTTCGGTCACTCCGACAAATTCGTAGATTTCCTCCCTTACAAATTCTATTGACAGTGATCTTGACTTGCTATTGCAAAGAGAATCTCTCCACCTCCAGCCTCTGACCATTCATAAACCAAGAAAGTCATCCTCTCCTGTCATCAGCTCCACTGCAGTGGGAAACATCACGGTCAGGCGGAAACAGAACATGGGTAGTCGGCATTTCCGGGGTAGAAAGGATATATCTAAAATTGATATACATGAATCATCACTTGTAGACATTCCTATATCTAATCTGGCAAGATTCGGGCCTCTTAGAGCAAGTATGCCCGAGGACAGGGCTTCATGATCAAAATTCTCTCTATGAATATAAGGGGTCTTGGGGCAGACCCAAAACTTTTGGCTCTTAAAAATTTGTTTCTTTCTTCCACCTCAAAAATAATAATGATTCAAGAGACTATGCATGACCGGCCAGATACTATTTCATATTTCAAACGCATAGTCCCTTCATGGCATATTTCGGCTACGAAGGCTTTAGCGCTATTTGGGGGTTTGGTTGTTTTATGGGACCCGATTTGGATATCGACCAGGACCTTTCGTTGTCTTGATGGTATCCTGATTCTTGCAAAATTCTGGGGCATGTTTGCCCCTATCCATGTCCTAAACATATACGATCCATACAAGGATCGCTCTATTTATTAGATTCGATTCCTGGCCTCGGAGATCATGGAGATATACTCCCTCCTAATTGCAAGGGATTTAAATTTCTCTTTAAGCTCTGACGAAGTTTGGGGAAAATGAAAGAAAGTTGATCTTGTGGGTGGATCCATCAGGGATGCTCTTCTCCAGTATAATTTTGTTGATATATGCCCATCTAAGTTAGCTCCTACATGGGATAATGGGAGGTCTAGGGATGCATACATTTCCAAAAGACTTGATCGATTCATTATTCATGATAGCCTAATTTAATTTCTTGGTTTCCCCACATCTTGTATTCTTCCTTGTTTTATTTCGGACCACAGTGCTCTATCCTTGCATTAGATGGCTTTGAATCAAAATAAGAATTAGCCTTTCAAGTTTAATAGGATATGGTTAGAGGGTGATGATTTCATCAATATTGTCCAGAAAACTTGGTTGTCTTATGTGCCACAATCTTCGTATTCCCAATCTGAATCATTGATAATTCGTATGGATCGGCTTCAAAAAAAGGTAAAAGAATGGCAAGCTTACAAGAAACGTTCCAATAGAATAGAACTACAGGAGATTAAAATGGAACTTGAATGCATCGCCAAATGTATGGTTGTTCATAATATTTCATGGAATGCGTGCTCACAGATACGGGAGTTAGAAAAAAAGAAACAGAATCTCTTGGCGATTGAAGAATCGACCTGGAGACTAAAAGGCCAGGCCATTTGGTTAAAGGAGGGCGACAAGAATACCAATTTTTTCCATTGTTTTGCTAATAAAACACGGGAATCTAAGGCTATATGGGAAATAATGAACGATGAGGGTAATCTGTTACACTCACATGATGAGATTTCTAAAGAAGCTTTTAGATTTTTCCAAAATGCATACAAAAAGGACTGGGACATTGGGATGGATGATATCTTATGGGGTATTGAACCTTACCCCTCCATGTTTGGCTACAAACAAAATGATAGTTTATATGATGTTGTCTCGGAGGAAGAACTATTGTCTATCATGAAATCTTTCAAGAAAGACAAATGCCCGGGTCCAAATGGATGGACCATTGACATTTTTATTCATTTTTTTGACCTAATGAAAAATGATATCTTGGGTATGATTGAGGAGATCAAAAAAAGGGGCAATATAAATCACCTTATAACATCTACATTCATTACCTTGATTCCTAAGAAAATGGCTTCTCTTACCTTTTCTGACTATAGGCCTATATCCCTATGTTATATAAAATCATTTCAAAAAGCATTGTGGGAAGGATCTAGGACACCTTGTCAAATTTTATTTCCCATGAGCAGTATGGTTTCTTAATGGGTAGAAATATCTTAGATGTTGTGGCCATTATTCAAGAATGTCTCCACTCAATACATACCAAAAAAATTGATGCAGCCATCCTCAAAATTGACCTTAAAAAAGCAAATGACTGTCTAGACTAGGGATTTTTGAGATGCCTCCTTATTAAAATTGGACTCAATAGCCAATGCACCAACTGGATTATGGCTTGTATGGAGAATGTCAATTATGCAATTCTCATAAATGGTATTCCTACTACTTTTTTCTCTACTGCTAAGGGCCTTCGTCAAGGATGTTCCTTTTCACCCCTTTTGTTCATCCTTGTTATGGATTCGCTAAGCCTTCATATTAAAAGGGTTGTTTGTGAGGGTCATTGCTGTCTTCTTACTATCAACAGGGGTAGCAATTTTTCACACAATATTTTTGTGGACGACATACTAATTTTTGTCATGCTCTATAGACAGACCTAGATATATTTGCACATAATTTTATATTATTTTCAAAGGGCTACTGGTTTGCATATAAATGAAGGAAAATCATCTTTCCACCATGGAGATATTAATATAGTAGAAATGGAATACCTCACACAACTCTTCAATATACAAGATAATCAATCAATGTGAGAATGAAATATTTGGGCTATCACTTGAAGCCAATAGGATATACTTCGACAGATTGGTCATGGATCCTCAACAGTTTCTATAAAAGGATTGCAGGAAGGGAGTATAAATGTCTCTCATTGGCTCATATAATGATTCTATCGCAATCTATTCTCGCCCAGCTTTTAGTCTATTGGGCCCACTTATTTTATATTTTATCCAATATCATTCAAAAACTAAATAAATTGATGGCATTCTTAATATGGGGGGGCTGTAAGGAAAAAAAACAAATTTCACCTGTCCAAGCTTTCTAACCTTACCCTCCCAAAGGAGATGGGGGGTGGGTTATTATGAACCTTCGAAAATTTGGTCTGGCCTTATTGTTTAAATCCTTATGGAAAACTATTTTTGGAAAAAGTATATGGAGTAATGCAATCAGAATAAAGTATTTGGGGAGTAAGATTTCTCTTTTGGTTCAGGCACAGTTCATTTGGGCCTACTCGTGGATCTGCTATATGGACAAGTTTTCATAAGATTCAGGGGTTCTTTTTCAAAAACCTTATATGGAAATTTTAGTTTTGAAATAGAATTCTTATTGGTCTCGACCCTTTCATGGGCAAAGAAGAAGTTTCACATATTCCTCATTAGCTCTTACTCATGCTCCAACAAAAATGTATCTTTTATTGGGCACCGGTTATTAACGAATTGCAGGGTGCTATTCCAATTTGGAAATCTGCTTATGATTTGGGCCTAAATGGTCCATTCGCATCTCAATGGAATATGATTATTTGGAAAATGAAGCTCTATGGTATTTACAAAAGGGAAGAAGAGGACGACATAGTCTGGCAGGGTAGGGATGGTAAGATTAATGTTCTGGTTAAAGATATATACCTTTCCATTATAGAGGAACAATTTTCATATGCCGATAACATTTATCCTTTCACTTTCTGGAAGTATGGGTGCCCATACAAAAGTATCTTATTCTCATGGCTTGTATATCACAACAAAAATCTCACTTGGGAAAACCTTCAAAAGAGGAATTGGCACAGCCCTGCTATTTGCTCTATTTCTCTATCTGAGTCGGAGGACAATCTGCACATCTTTCTACAATGCATCCACACACAAGTTATATGGAAGAAGCTAGCCTCACATTTTGGGTTCTATTACAATACTCATTCATTCATAAAAGATGCATTTGTTTGGTGGAGTAAACAGAAAGTGATATGGAGGCCTATCCCTCTAATTTTCTACTGGTTCATTTGGAATTGGAGGAATAGGGTCATTTTTCAAGATTATAAGGAGAATTTCATACACATATTTGACCATATTATTTCCTTATATCTCACTCTCCTTCCCAATATCCCCTAGTAAGTGAATGGAAAATCAAATGTGTCTTCCAATCCTCTGTTGTTTTATTTGAGGGCACATTTCGATGGTGTTGCACAAGATGGTATTTGTGCGTGTGGAGTGGTCATATATATTTTGGAGGACCAGCACTATGAAATATTTTGGAACAAGGGTGCAGGGACTAACAATAAAGCTAAAGCCATGGCATTATATGGTCTTCTGACTTTCTGCTCTTTTCTGAACATTGGCGGCCTTCAGATCTATGGGACTCAAAAATCATTATTGATCATGTTATCGGCAAGCATTCCATTAACAATGCCAACCTTTCTGGATGGATGCATAGGATTTCCTCTATCTGGAAATCTTTAAAGGAGTTCTCTATCGCTCATGTAAATTGATCCCAGAACATAGTCGCTGATGTAATATCAAAGAAGGGCCCGTTTACACAATGCGAAATATGGAACTTGAGCATCATAGTGGGGTCCGTCACACATCAAGTTCAACAATTCTCATCGTCAGGTATGTAGGAGAGACAAAGTCCTGGTATGTATCATGATCCTATCTATTTATCAATTGTCACATGCGCAGGTGCACTTTTTGTTTCACATCTCTGATTATGGGTTTACTACTCATTTTTCCTATTGTATATGTTTTTTCCGCATATGATTGACAAGTTCTCATATGTTATATGGCGGAAGAAAAAATTTTCTTTTACTTTCCACTATAACATACTTTTCTGTACCAGAATTTTCTACATAATATAATATATATATATATTATATATATATATACAACTTTTTTTCGTATTGAAACAATATTTCCTAAACTCTTTTAGAGTGTGTTGCATATGTGGATTATTGTTGTTTTATCATTCTATTAATCTCTATTATCTTCCTGGTGGAATTCTTTAGAGGACAATATAATGAGACTGTACGCATAATCTTCATAATGATTATGTTCCCCAGTGTTGGTGTTGTCAAAAGCTATGATTCGCGTAATTAATCACCTTGGTATCTAGGGTCTAGATAATCAGAATTTCTTATATTTTTTTTATTTTTAGTGGTGACACACTTTTTATTATATTTGTGGTTGGCAGGATATAATGTATTTTATTGACTTGTTATTAATTTTTTTTTACTAAAAAAATTTAAAATCTATCCAAAGTTTAA
>APFE030087158.1:0-11578 GCA_000404065.3 Pinus taeda
CTCTTTTACATCACAAAAACGTGGCTAACCCCTTTTCCATGAATTATGGGGGCTGACGCGACATCCTCCCGAACTATAGGTGTGAAAACAGGAAGGTCAACTTCTGAGTGGTATAACTTTTGCATATAGACTCTGATTGATGCGATTCTTGCGCCGTTAGAAATCTGTGTGTGTGTAGAATAACATGAAAAGGTGTTGCACTTAAGCGACAAAGTTTTATCCCAAAAAATGTCATTTTATGCCTCAAAACACCCCCGGAAAGTTTCAAACCTCGATTCATCAAAATGGGTCCCGCCGGTAAAAGCGGTCCCATGAGCTGATTCCTCCACTTTTTCCACTCTAAATGCATCGAGATGGATGACAAACAATATAATGATCCAATTCAGATCAATGTCAAAATTTACATTTTTCTTGTAAAGAAGTGAAAATGCTTCACTTCGAGATACTGTTGTAAAAAAAGTAGTGTGCCACTACCATATAACCTTCTGAAAAAGAGAAAAGCAAAAAAGAAGAAAAAGTAGACTGGTATCAAGGAGGATCGACTAGTTTGTATCCCTCAATGAAAGGCTTGTGATAAAATTCATGAAAGGTGCTATCCTGTTGCTCAGAAATCTGCCATAAGTCATGCTCAAGATTTTTGCCTTCTTTGGAAAGATGATCAACTTGTGTGTTCCTATCCTCGTAAATATATGAACATGACATTTTATCAAAAGAGAGTTTTAACTACATAATATCATCCAAAATTGGAACAAACCAAATATTTATGCATTGTTGAACTCCATTGATCCAATTTATCAGTAACAGGGAGTCACATCCTTTTCTCTAACAAATACCAACATAAATTTACAGGTCAACAGCTTAGCTTGGTTGTTTGATCCACTACCAAAATCCATTTTATTATCAAAATAATGAGAACTGGAAAGATGAAGAATGAAACCACTCCCACTATTATGATTATCTTCTTGTGTAGCCCTGTCAAAATATGCCTATTGTTTTTGTTACATCAGGGTCTTTTGCAATGATACAACATGGAGGAGTGTCTTTAGATTGAAGAAAGTGAAGCAAAATAACTAGTCCTTCAGCGACAACATGATCACGGAAAGAGAAAGTCCATAAAAATTACCTATTTCGAACCAGCGAGACTCTCCAACAATTTATTAAATAAGAAGAAATCCAATTCCTTAAAAAAACTTCACATAAATGTCATTCCAAAGAAAAAACCATCCTAAAGCCAAGTGACAACATTCCACACGTGGAAAGTGAAAAGGAAACTTATGAAGAGATGAGTAGTCTATTCCCATTAATTAAAATATGTTGAAATTTAAATCTTCTCATCCAATAAAAAGTTAATTCATATTTTAGTTAAAATATATTTAAATTTAAGTTAATACCATTTTTTTTTACTTAAAATATACTTTTAAAGTTAACCTTAAAATTATTTTCATAAACGTCGGATGCATTACCATCAACTAATCATAAAAAAGAAGGTGAAAACAATTAATAAATTACATCTCAAAACGTATATAATGTGAAGTAAAATAAAAAATTGATGATCACTTTGTCTTGAAGCAAGTATCAGACTAATAATTTCACTTTGTCCACAAGCAATAAGCTCATTCCTGTGAGTAGGTTGGCTCATTTTCTGTGAGTACGTGAGGATCTCTACCAGACCATAAATGACATATTTCAGACAATGGATGGACAGAGATTTTAAATTTCACAGCTTCGAATTAAACTTGAAGAGTTTTTAGAGTCTCTTCATTCTCCTCTCCGTCAATGGTGAGTTTTTTTTAATTTTGTTTAAATTTGATGATCATTTAATCGATTGCCTGCATTTCTCCGTTTTCTGTTTGAGACATTTTTTTCGCATGAATTTATTACATGAGAATGTTAAATTTCAGATTTATCACCGGGAATGTCTTTGGTTAGAGTTGAAGATTGCATATAGCTTTCTTGGGCGAATCTTGTTATGGTATTTTATTTTTGGTGTTGGGTATAGAGAGGAGGAGACTGATACTTCACTCAGATTTCTGTGAGTGTTGGTTTTTCGTGATACATGTGTAGGTTATAATGTCGAGTCCATGATCTAGGTTATAATTTATGTGCTGATAGCCGTTAATTTATTGGAGAAGTACTTGAGACTGTCATTGCAAAACGAGTCCTTCAAGCAAGGGCTTGTGGCTCTGTGCTGATTAGTATTTTTTGCCCTTTTTAACAATTTAATTTCAAATTGTAACCCCATTCATGGTGTCATGGATGCAAATAAAGGGCAGGTAAAGCAGGCAGGAGGCCTGTCCCTTCAGCTCCCAGGTGGCAAGGCTAGTGCATGCTGACAGCGTGTGTGAGGTTTATGGGAAGGACCTCCGTCCATTGCTCGAATCCATTGGTCGGTATTACCTTCACTCTCCTTATCAGCATGACAGCTTTGTGTTGGCAGTTGACAGTGACTGTTAGCTTCATTTGTGTTGGTTCCACTATATATACTTTGCATGGAAGCGGTGCTCTGGAGCTCCAAGGCTTGTAGTTACTATTTCTTTTGATGGCTAGCATAGATAATGACTCAAGTGGTTCAGGTCTGCGTGGCTTAGTTCCTAGGACCTCAAAACCTCTCTCAAGGGTGGTCAATGCTTTCAGCAAGAACAAGGCAAGGTGGGTAATTTTCTTCGATTGCTAGAGGTGCATAAAGATAGGGCAGGTGCAGTGGCTCTTTTGGCAAACGCTGCAAACCCCTTACCACCAGGCTTGAGTTTTAGAGTGACCATTAGGAGATTAGCTGTACAAGTTTTGAAGGTGAGATTGTTTGGCCTTTCCTAGATCTCTTCTCTGTTTGTGAGGAGGGAATGAAACCAATATTAAGTATGGATAGGAAGGCGACCAATGCAGAGGATTCAGCTAGGACAGTGAGGAGAGCTAGGCGTCGATCTTGCAAAAATTGCAGCAAGGGTTCTCCATCCATGTGGCCAACCAAGGCAAAGAAGGAAACCTGAGAGGCTATAGGTCGCTATTGGCAGATGCGGGTGTGCCCCTTACCCCCAGGCCTGAGGTTTAAACTTTATAGTGACCATTGGGAGATTATCTCTGCAGGTTCTCAAGGTGAAATTTTTGGGCCTTCCTAGTTCTCTGCTCTATCTGTGATGAGGGAACAAAACCAGTATTTAAGCATCGATAAGAAGGTGACCGAGGTGGAGAATTCAGCTAGGAGTGAGGAAAGGCAGGCCTTGAACCTACGAAAGTTCTAGCAAGGTTTCCTCCAAGTGGCCAACCAAGGTAGAGAAGGAAGGTAGAGAGGCTGCAATGCACTACCACCAAAGATTCCCTCCAAGAATCAAAGACGAGGTTGAAAGAATTGAGCTAGCATATTGTCAGATACTATTGATGTTGGAATTAATGGATTGGGTACCAAACACTAGATTCACTTTCAACACGGATATCAAATACTGGATTCCCTTGCAACAGGGATACCAGGCGCTTCAGTTAGATTGATACTAGGATACTAAATTAATCATTGTTTAGTGATAGCAGAATAGGGCATTCAATAGAAGGTCATCTTGAAGACATTGAACATGCAACACAAAGCTACAATGGCTAAAGTGGACTATTCAGACAAGAAGTATGAGGCCTTGGTTAAGCGCCTGGAGGATATGGAAGCAGTTGGTCAAGTTTAGATCCAAGAGAATTAATCACCAGGCATTGAAGCCCCTGTAGATACCAATCCTCCTCTAATCTATGTGGACTCAACCTCTAAGGCTGAAGCCGAGTTGCCTTTTTGTTTGTTCCTAGTTTTCTTTTTAATTCTTTGTTATGTCAAACATTCGGATAAGTAGTTACCCTGATATAAGCTAGACAAACATTATCCACATGGCTCTGCAGCATTGATTGCTGCAATAGACGGTGTATAAATAATCAGATTCGCCGCCTATTCAAATCTGATGGCTTATAGACCACCCCCTGCAGCTTTCAATGTTGCATAGGCTGGTGGATAGTGTGAATAGAATGCTTGTGTGTTATTTTTTGGTTTAGAACCATTAAATATAATTTTTCTAAAGGCATATCTGGAACTCTTAGAATAGATTGTCCTATGGGTTATATGAACAACTTTGAAAATTTTGATGTCTATCATAGGCCGTATCATTAGGTTGATTCTCATTAACCCTGATAAGGTTGTATTTATTTTTTCTGTTCGTACAACTATTATTATATGAGCAGCTAACTTTACAGAAAAAAACTTAATTTAAAATTGTAATGAAACAATATAAGGAAACTCTTTAAGATACTTTCTTACACTTAAGTGCTGGCACCTCCCTCCTGTCAGGACGTGGAAACTGTGTTACATTGTAATGATAAACACCATAGTGGCTTGACTTACCAACTATGATGGCCCAGATATTTCATGGGTCAAAAGATGCTAAAGTTTTGGGGGAATTGAACCTTGGTGGGGGAATATTACCACCCTTGCTTGACCAACCAGTCAATCCTCTATTGGTTCTTTTAATGAAAAATATATGTATTGAGCATTGAAAAATTTACATGCAGCACTCAGCACTGTTTAGGATTTGCTTAAATACATTATAATCTATGGCAACATCACCTTAACTAACACATGCGAGCAAAATTTCATCAAAAGTTAAAACTGCCATCCAGGTTGATGCAGACACCAAAGTATAAGGCATATAGACCATAAGAACGGGAAATTGTGCTGTTGGGGGGACAATGTCAATGGTTGGAGGCTAAGTTGCTGGAAACGGCTATCTTCAGCCCTTGAAATGCCAGATCCCATTTCGGATCCGGATCCTTGTACAAAATGGGTAAAAAACGTGTCAAAAACGTATTTCATCCGTTTTGAATTTTCGCAAATGGCGGGTTTGGGTTTATGTTGTTTTTGAATGTTTTTGGAGAAAAACCTCCCGGATCTGGTTTAGGGTAATACTTTTGCCGTTTTTGGTGATCCGTATTACCATAAAGCAATACGTATCCCGAGCTATCCTGATCTCTGCCTGCTGGGAACGGTATTTTGGTTTCTTTTTAATATTATGAACCTAAGTTGTGTTATAATTTGTGTTATCATTTGAGTGAGTCGTCGAATTGGAGTGATTACCGCCGACTGGAGTTTTCGCTGGAGTCTTCGACTAGAGTGACTGCTGTCGACTGGGGTGAGCTGCCGCCGCTACCGACTGTACCAGTGTGCTGTAGACTAAGTCTCGACTCTCCTATGGGCTGTAAAGTTAACTGTAGTTGTAGCAGATGCTAAAAGAAATTTATGGTCCCGTGGTTTAACAGACCTATCTCCATCTTTAACCACTATCAAGGCATATTGGACGTGCCAATCTGCTGAGAGACATTGTAGGAAGCTGCAAAAATTCAGAAAAATCAGAAAACACAAGTGTCATTCAGAAAATATACACTGTCGCTTCTATGGAAATCCCCCAGTCCTCTAGCAATCTCTACAAAGAAATTCCCTAGACAGCAGGCGCTTTGCCTTTTCAAGGAGAGATTTGCTTTGTTTCTGCCAGCATTTCTTTTGATCTGTGGAGGATTTAAAAGCAGAGTTACCCTCAAGAGACCAGACATCACGACCTAATTCACTTTGCATGTGAATATGATGGTACCATGAATCCCTTGAAACATAGGCATACTCATCAATTTAATGCCATTGAGGTTTACTTTGGTATGATCCATGGAAAAAACAATTTACAGTTCCCTGAAGTTTGAAAGAAAGAGCCACTGAAAAAATTAGATTCGAGAGTGCTTCCAAAGGAAAAAGTTGAGAAACATATAATTTATTTTTTACTAATATGAACCAAACCTTGATAACAATAAAAAATGAAGTTCTCTCCATGTCATACTTAAAAGTAGAGGTGAAAATTGAGTTCTACAATCTGAGATCTGTATAGAGGTCATATATCATACCCCGGATGCAAATGTCTTTGAGACTACTTGAGCAAAGTGTCTCCATTCAATTACCATATTAAATTTTTACTTTCAAGAACAAACTGTAATTTTTAAATTTGGCATGGCTAGGTTCTTGAATCTTTTTGTTCATTTTTATTGCATCAGCATTCACACATTGCACATATTAAAATAGTTAGAGCAGAGTTTGTATTTTTATTATTTCTTATTTTATTTTGCAATTTCATTTACATCATCATTATTCATGGCAATTTCAAGTTCAACCATTCGTGAGGCAGAGGAAGTGGAACATGAAATTGAATCTGCCCCTAAAGTTGATCCAAACTCACCACTTTGGAAATATGTAACTACTGCTGGGAAGATCCAAGGAGGGGGATCATTGGCATGGGTTTGCAGTGAGCGTAAAAAGGAGTATAAGGGATCATACACATGGGTTAAAGCACATTTGCTTGGGTTAAAAGGCATGGGGTTCGAGTATGCAGTGGCCCACCTAAAGAGAATGGGATAGATGGAAATTGTTTAAGAAAGACAAAACTTGCAAACTATCAGAAAGAACAAGGCGAGGTAGATGCTAAAGCAAATGAGGCAAATCCTACCTCCTATTTAAAACACCCAACAAGGTTGGGAGCATCTTCATCAAAGCCTCCACTTTATTCTCATGGAATTGTTTGTTCAAAGCGGTCTAATTTAGGACCGCTTGAAAGGAGTTTTAATAATGAAGCTCGAGAGATAGCAAATGCAGCTATAGGTCAATGCATTTATGCAAATGGTCTTCCCTTTAACCTTGTGCGATCTCCTTACTGGGCAAAGATGATAAAAACAGTGAATGAAGCCCTAGGAGGGTTCCTTTGATATGAGATTGTACACACCACAATGTTAAGTGCCGAAAAGTTAGATTTGGACGCTAAGTTAAGCCCCATTTGTAATTCATGGCGTATTTAAGGGGTGTCTATCATTTCTGATGGACAGAAAGATCAAAGAAATAGGCCTTTGATCAATGTGATTACTCAGAGTCCGAAGGGGGCAATGTTTTTAAAGGTAGTGGATTGTGAGGGGCAGATGAAGGATTCTCAATTCGTTGCCAACATCTTGATTGAAGCAATTGAATTGGTGGGGCTAGAAAATGTTGTCCAAGTAATAACTGACTATGCAACGGTGTTTAGAGCAGCAGGCCTAATTATTGAAGGCAAATATCAACACATCTTTTGGACCCCTTGTGCTATACATACATTGAACCTCATGTTGAGCAAGATGGAGAAGCAAATTGAATGCATTTGAGTTACTTTTGAAGAGACAAAAGAAATTCAAGCCTTTATCACAAACCACCACATGTCCCAAGACATTTACAGGGAATTTGTAAGGTTGGAGCTCCTTAAGGTACCTATACTTTAAAGTTTATTTCATAAATTTTAATTTCCGACTCTAAATTCAAATATCTAAATTGGATTCTCAAATGTCATGATTCGTGAATCATAATAGTCATTCAATCAAATTATGTTTTTTAATTTGTTGAAATTTGAAACATTGGCAATTTGGCACTTGTCGGTTGCTGAGACTCGATTTGCTTGTCACATCATAGTCTTCATAAAGCTTATGCAGGTGAAAGATGCATTACAATCAATGTATGCAGTTCTCTTTGGAATTAATGGAGGCAATCCCAATTTGATAGAGCACAAGCATTGGAATGGTTGGTTGTTGATGATGAATGGTGAAATAGGGTGGAGTACCTCTTGGCATTTACTAAGCCAATTGTGGATTTGCTCTGTATGTTTCACACAGATATGCCTGATTTGGGAGAGGTGTATGAGGGCATTGATTCCATGATAGAGAAGATAAGGCTGGTTATAAATGCCAAGGAGAATGACCCAGATGAATTCTTTTACAGGGAAGTAAAAGATATACTGAACAAAAGGTGGAACAAGATGACCACCCCATTACACCTTTTGGCCTATGCAAGGAGTCCAAAATATTATGTTGCAGAGTTGCTAAGTGATCTAGAAAGAACCGCACCAAACAAAGACCCAAAAGTCGCAGAAGGATTTAAAAATGCTTTTAGAAAGCTTTTTCTAAATCCCGAAATTGGGCTTCGGATTCGTGCAGAGTTTTCTCATTTTGTGGGATCAGAGGGTTGGGGTTCTGATATTGATTGTATGCGGGACAAGACCAGATTAAGTCCAATTGATTGGTGGAACTTCTAGGGTGGCGCACTTCCACATATCCAAAAATTGGTCATCATGATCTTGTCAGAGGTTGCTAGTTCCTCTTCAGTAGAAAGGAACTGGAGTACATACAACTTCATCCATTCAGTGAAGTGAAACAGATCGGGCTCTAGGAACGCTGAGGAACCAGTGTATGTTCATTCAAACCTTCGCCTTCTGTCACACAAGAGAGATGAATGCAAATTTGGGGCCACCAAATTATGGGACGTGGAACCAAAGTCGCTTGACTTGGATATGACATTGAATGCCATGTCTCATATGACTTTGTTTGATGCAGAGTCACCAATAGGTGGATCTTCAAGTGGACATGGCAACAATGTTCTCAGTCCCACTTCTGGAGAGGACGTGGAACTTCTTAGTGACATGAATGAAAACATATTTGATGATATGTAAATGTAATTTATGATGGTGTTTTAACTTTTAAACTTTTGAACAACCATATGAATTATGAATAATGATAGTAGACTGCCAATCATAGTTCAACTTGTACCTTGTACTATGTAGTATGCATTAATTTTTGGTAATGATGTTGTAATTTGTCATGTTGATAACTTGATGATTGAAATTTGAAACAAAAACTTGATGATATGTTGAATCATCAATGCTATAATAATCATTAATGACGATGACAATGTTTATGCTGAATTGATGATGATGAATCATGATAGATCATAGAAGATAATTCATTATGTATTTTTAGTCTTTAGATCTAATCTAGATTCTAAAATATAAATGGTAATATGAAATTCTTTTTATATATATATATATATATGTGCCGTTTCCTACTGTACCATATAATTTTTTTTGAAAATTTGCCGTATTCGTTTCAAACCCTGTATCCATATCCGTTCCCGTATCCGTTTCAGTGCAGTTTAGGTTGGATGATAGTTGTCATCGATATTGTATGTTGCATGCCACCAATTCATCCGAATCTCAGACCTTGATCTCCCACCCATCATTCTTGTACAGTGGCTGCTTGTAATATATATTACTAGAAAAAAAACAGGAGGCTTGGGTTTTGCCAAAAGATAGCCTAGAAACAGAAATGGGATGGAAGATGCCATTTTCTATGCTCGTCCTTTCTGAGAGCTAGAAACAATTTTGGGCCATTTCTTGATTTCGAGACAAAAAAATATGAAAAATTGATATTGATTAAAATTGAAAATGATTAGGATGTTATAAAACTGAAGGATTGAAGCCTTTAGTAGCATTGGTTGAACTTGCATGGGGAAGCCTAGTATTCCTTGCTCTTACTTGTTCTGAGCCACTCTTCTTGAATTTTGTTGTCATCATTCTCTAATTTGTTGCTTGTGTTTGCTGAAGTAATCCTTGTTTGTGGACATGATGGAGCTTCCATAGTGATTGAGTCTTTATGTGCATCCGTCTCTTCCAATTTGTCCACTCTTTCTTTGAGTCAATCTACCCTTTTCTCCACATCCTTGAATCTTTCATGATAGGTTTTGCATCTAGTTCACACATCTGCTTGTAGAATTTGAGGCACTCTTCCAAGTCTATATGTGAAATAGAAAATATGATTTATCTTACAATATTTTTATATTGTGGATACAATGTTTTTGTATATATACAGTGTATACGTCTCTTATATGTGAAACCTTTTGGACATCATCTTTTGTATTATTCCTGTTTCTTGTTCTTCATTGCTTGTTTCTTGCTTTTGGGAACATATGTTGTAAGTTTTTGATATCGTGAGGGATGATGTAGGAAATTTGTCACTAAGCAGTAGGTTTTGGGGGTTGCAAGGACAAATTTGGAGAGTTCCCTTATTGCACCACCAACCCTCTATCTATGTTGGTAATTGTTCTGGAATGATCATTGAGAATGAAATGAGAGAGTTGGAGATGGAGTAGGATCCTACACATCATAAAAGGGGCCTCATTTTTGTTAGTTGAGGAGCCAATGGAGGTGGTCAACATCAAGCTCAATCATAAAAAGGGATTCGTTGCAGTTAGTCAAGGAGTCGCTAGAGGTGGTCAGCATCAAGCTCAATATTTTGAGCATTGAATAAGTTGTTGAAAATAGTAGTGAGAAAGGTCCTTCTTTGACTTGTCCCTTAGTCAAAGAGACCAGAAGTAGTTTTTCCTTAGCATGCACAATTTCCTATAAGTTAGGAACCAATTCCTATAAGTTAGGAGCTAATTCCTAAAAATTAGGACGAGTTCCTTAAATTAGGGCGAATTCCTAAAAGTTAGGATGTGTGCATGAAAGCAGTTTGACTAGTGCAGATGTGGAAGGCTCAGTTGTTGTCTTCTAGTGCGAGTTAATTTGGGAAAAGGACAAGTGACTGAATCTCAAGTTCTAGAATGGAGATGAGACGAGTCATATGAGTTATTCAACTTAGTTAACTCATCAATCACAAAGTCAATTTCCTAAAATGTGATTTGCCAGATTTAGCCATTTGAATTGCTTATAAGGAGGAATGAAGGCACAATTGTGTTCATTCTTGAGTACGTGTTTTGTGTGTGAGCTTGTGAGAGAGTGAGTCAAGCAGGAGGCTTGTGCGAATTGATAGGGGGGAATTTGCCTTGGGAATGCGCAAGGAAATAGGAGGAAATTCCTATTTAATAGGGACTCCTCATGCACTAAGAAATAGAAGGCTATTTTCAGGATTTGCACTAGGATTTCAGGCTCATTCAGGCAAGGCAAGAAGGCAAGCAAATAAAGCAGGGGTCTTGCTGATTGTTTTAAGCTTAGTTCAAGCGGGGAGATCATTGTATTCTCTGTTGAAGCAAGAGTCTTTTGTAAGAGATCTATTGCTCGTTCTTCTATCAATAGAATTCTCAAGCAAGCAGAGGGTTTTCCTAGCTGGGTTCCCTAGAAAAATTGTGTTGTTGAATTGTGTATTTATTTATGTTCCTATTCTGCTGCAAAATTAGCAGATGAAATTTTGTGTCTTGAGTTACAAGTTAGGTTCAGATTTGTTCATTTAAGCAGATTAGAACTTTCATGGAATTTTCTACATGGTATCAAAGCAGTGAACAAAATCTAGACTGACACACAGAGAATGCGGTTGGAAGAAGACTGTCCTAAAGTTTTTTTTTGGGCAACGATTTATTGACATCACAAGTGCATTCGATTAAAAGAATGGAGCTACCTGAAGCAGCCGTAGATCTCAAGTGAAGTCAAGCCAAGAAGAAGATAAGGACTAATTTTCTAGTTTTGTTTTTGTCTTAAGTTCTAGCAGGTTGACTCTAGGAGACCTGTGTGAAGTTATTTTGGGCATAGTTGTTTGAAGTGTGACATTTCTGTGATTAGGCCGCAAAGTTTTTGTGTAAGAGAAAAGAAGGCTGTGACTTCTGTTCTGGGCTAGAAGTAGAGGTTGGGAAAGGGCTGAAGTTCTCTCCATGACAGTGCTGAGTGTAGGGATTATGGGCTAGTTGGAGGAGTTAGTGCACAAGTTTGGTGACTGGTTATCCATAGATTTGGAGGTGGCC